>JARHVA010001037.1:1215000-1525000 GCA_037957365.1 Torreya grandis | reverse complement strand
TTAGGGTTTTATCAACCCACAATTAGTACAAAGGGTTTTCAATCTACAAAAAAAAAAAAAAAAATCCATGGGTACCCTATGAGTTTTAATACAAAGCATGGGACTATTCATCCCCAATGGTTCTATCACTCCCTTCTTGTAGCGTGATCAGTTCCTCTAAAATTTTCTATTGATGAAAGTCCCATCACCAATGACTTGAAAAGTACCACTTTTCTTGCATGGCTCTTAAATTTATCATTTTTCAAAACATGCCTCTAGTGTCATTTATTACACACCTTGGGTGTTATTTTTTACACATCTCAATTTTCATTTCTTAGACATGCATCAAGTCCACATCGATTATCAAATGCCACTAGCTTCCAACTCCTTATAAAATTTACTAGCTTCCACAAAATACCACCTTGTCACATGAACACTTCGTTTGACATACCTTTTCAACCTCAAAACACCTCATCACTTGGACACTTTGTTTGAGATATATTTTCCACCTTAGAACACCTTGCCACTTAGGCACTTTGTTTGATGCACCCTAGCCTTAGAAAATCCTTCTTGGCTCTCTGAACTTGAACCTGTTCTATCAATTTCAATGGATGAAATAATTTTCCTCTCTGCTACTATGACCAATACACCATTACATGCTTACAAGGACAAGACATTATTTGTTAGAAAAAATATGTCCATCAATTCCAACTATCTATTATGTAGACAACTTGATATTGGAATACAAATTCATAAACCTGCAATAGGTTACTATTGGCCAAATTGGGCCACATACAAACTTTGGCCTAGATGTGGTGTGAGAAGCTGAGCAAAGTCTTAGATGAGGGAGCGATCCAATGGTATAAAGATCAGACAAACTTCATGATCTTATCACATGTCACTTGCAAGCTTTTGATACACTTTAAGCAAGCTTAAAGTGTGAATTTGATGATTTTAAGGAACTAGACCATCATGGTACATCATAAAAGAATAAACATGTCAGTTTGGTTATACATTTTATAAGTGTAATTAAGAAGTTAGCCAAGGTTGAAGAATTATATAAAAGTGATGTATTTCATGCCCTAAATATCCCCTACAAGTTTGGTGTCTTGATGTGTTTTCTATTTCAAGATATAAGCCTTCAAAGATGATCTAGAAGTTTGGGATGTTCCCAGGGATGTCAAATTAAAGCCACAGGAAATAGTAAATTGGATTTAAAAAATCCTTAACAAGTTTCAATTTGAATGTAGGGCTAACAAGTGTCATGATCTCAGAGGTTAGGATCATAGATAAATGGCACATGGGCAATCTCACGAAGTGAAAAAGTCAAAAGGTCTCAGATCAAGATTGATGGTGCATATTCTTGCATATAAATCCTGATTAATTATTTGGATTTAAGGCTTAAGGTTAATAAGTTAAAGATAGATCGATGGTGTGTGTTAAATCGTGCATCAAATATCTAATAGTGAGCATAGGGTCAAAAGGTTAGAGGATCCTAAGGATGAATGTGAAGGTGCCAAGTATCTCAATCGCAATGAATTAATAATAGATCAATGATCTGCATTTGATCATAGGTTTAGATGGAGATCAACAACCCATGTTTGATTAGGAAAATCAATAGATCAATAGAGTATGTTCAATTATGTAGGAGTAAATTGATAGCGTGGATCAAGGTCAGAAAGTCAAAGAGCCTAGATTGTACACAATTTTTCTATGTGGCATAAACACATCAACCAGATAGATTTTGATATCAGGGTCCATAAGAGGAATGCAGGACTACCAAGTGTCACATTTTCAATGTGGGGATGCCAAGTGACACAACCTAGAGAGTAGATCATATATTAATGGCAATGATGAAGGTCAAAGCCAAGAGACTCTTGAGATGATCAATGGAGTAAATTTGATCGAGTTCAAAGGGGTACAGGATGAAGAAACGTGTCTAAGGTGACAATGATAAGGTTTTAAAATGAAATAAGCAGCCCAAGGAGATGCCACATAGGTGAACACATTAGGTCAAAAGATTTTGCCACCTTGGTAGGAGAATGCATAAATATGAGATCAAATATGATCTAGGTTACCAAAAACAAACCCTACAAAATCATAAGTGGCCATTAAAGCTTAGCTAGACCTCTCAAAATCCTTTAGATGTAAGTTTTACATATTATTCATGATAAAAAAACCCTAGCTTGTAGATCTTCATTAAAATTATGACTATATGAAAACCAACAATGGGATTGGTTTTCATCTACAATGGACCTATGCTCATGGGTTTAGAGTAATGGAAGAGTTGTGACTATGAAAGGAATGTCAGAAAGGACACCAATGAATGAGTTCAAGTGACTGTCTAATAGCGTAAAGAACATATCAAGATGAAACATGGTGGTTTAAGATAATTAATAAGATGGAGAGTTTAAAGGTTGAGGAAGACAGTGGAAAATTCAATGAAATTTCAAAAGTGTTTGGAGATTGTTCCTTCCTAATGGAGCATGACTCATCATCCTCAACATGTTATTATTTTCTAGTGTGTTTCTAAGCCAATGGAAAGGCTTGAAAGTTATTTAGAGCTAATGAAAGTTAATTTATAGAGGTAGGATTAATGTTAATCAATCAAAAGTGGTTGGGCCTCATTAATTGATTTTTGTTTGTTCGATTCCCTCTCTTTCTTCCCCTTTTATTATATAATCCCTATTTCTTCCGTAAGAAAAAATGACTCTTATGCTTTTGGCATGCCCAAGCTATACCAATATTTATGTTGCAGCACCTATTTGATGCAATAAAAGACTGGATTCCTCTATTTACTAGTAGAATTGAAGTGTGTCTTATGAATTCATTAATGTGGTTAATTGAATGCATGCTATTCTTTGCCTCTATCTGAGTTTTCTCACCTTCATGAAGCATTTTTTAGCTCTCACAGGTCATTCTAAGTGTTGTAGAAAGTTTATTGATTTGTTTGGAAGTGGAAAACTGCCCTCCCATGCTAGATTGATAGCTAGTCAATGCCTTTTTGTGAAATACTTATGTGAAAGCTTATCAAAGAGTTAGTGAATTTATATTTGTAGTCTTAAAAGTGTCTGATAGTTTGTCTTGTGTAATTATAAGCATTTAAAACATTGGTGCATCACCTTCTATTACATGTTTTCATGAATTAGTGTCTATTTCTCTCCCTTTTCCAAGCAAGAGATTAACTTAGGTGATATATCTAAGGGAACCAACCCTCTCTAGAGGTTCAAACTCATTATAGGATACCCATAGCCTAAGGTTGTTCCCATTTTGTGGCTTAGTTGGAGGAGAGCCTGAAGAAATCCCTCCATGGGTACAAATTATGACCACAATAGTTTTTGGCATGCTTGATGGGACCATTCTCCTTGGCCTAGTTGAAGTTTGGAGTTGAGGAGAAGTATTTTTAGTAGAGAAAGACATCCATCATCATCAGAAGCTAAAGATTCTTTAGGTTTCTAAGTTCATAACATCACCCAGGTAATACTCTAATGCCAAAGGTTACCACAAGGTCAGCTAATAAAGGTACTCCTTTTGAATTCATTGAGTTTCCTCCTACTTCATATAAAAGAGAAATATTTAATAGTTTAAAACCTTATCCTTAAAGGCAATATTCATCTCATAGTCATCCTATTATCTTAAGCAATGCAATTCTCACTATCTAGATGCCTATCAAAAACCAAGTGTTTGTTCCATTCAATAGAGGTAGTCCACTAAATTTAGCCCATTTTGATGAGATTCATGTGACTACTCTTAAGAGTATCACATTAGTATCATGAGAATATCAAACAAATCATATTGAGCACATCTAAGATGTTACCAACCTTTCTTCACTTCATAATGTTATTCAAGAGAATGTTGTTATTAGACTGCTTGTTTCTACCTTCAACGAAAAAATAATGTAGTGGTATATAAACCTTCTGTTAAATTCCATTGCTACCTGGGATGAATCAGGTTTAGCCTTAGTCAGACATTTTGAGGATAAATCTAATCACCTATGCTTAGTTGAATGATTGACTACCATAAAGAGAGCTCCTCATGAGTTCATGTTTGATTTTAACTTCACATTCCAAAAGACATGGACTAGAATCCCTGCATTGATTAGACCATCCCCATAATATGTCTTCTAATACTATCTGAAAGCTCTCAACTCTGATATTAGTGTGATGATACAATCAATGGGTGGTATTATCTTACCAGATGCCTATGAGATTGCAATAAGAGTAGAGAACAGCTTGATGCAAGCTATTAAACTCTTTTTTAGGCATTTAATGCCTATATTCCCAAAATTAAAGTCTATACTAGTTCCTCAAGTTCTTCAAATTCTATCTTTAGTTCCTATTCCATCCCCTCAAGCTCAAATTGTAGCCCCTTATAGTCAAGCCAATGAGCTTGGAGAGTTGAAAGGTTTGTTACAATATTTGAGAATAAAATAGTACAACTCAAGAGATAATAATACCATGTTAATAGGCCTTATCAGCAACAAAATTAGACCACCTATCAGTGTTTTAGAGATTAAAGGCCTCCTTATCAAGGGTTCAAAGAAAATAGACCACCCTACCAACCACAAGGAGCCATAACTCAAGCTAAACCATATGTAGCTATTGATCCTAATGTACCTTCCACTTCAAGATCTATTATTCCCACACCACCTCAAAATAACTCAATGTATAATTTAGGTCGGTAGCCACCTAATCTCAATGATGCTTAAAACTAAGATTTGGTGTCACAAAACATTACTAGGCCACAAATGACAAAAAAAGAGTTTTCTCTTCAAGGGAATCAGTACCAAGAAACAAGTTTGGCATCATAAGTAGAAACTCAACAAGTTCTAGGGCAGCCTGATGCCATTAATGTGAATTGGCAAATGGATAATCATGTTGCATTCAATCAAGTTGGTGAAACTAGAAATACAAATGGTCAAGTTATAGCTCTTAGTAGAGCTAAAAGAAGAGCAATTGATGAGTCTCAAGATGTGAGTAATGATTCAAGTACTCCTAATTTTGTTTCCAAGAGTACCTAAGATCAACTTGTTGCCCCTACAACATAGAAAAATCAGAATATAGAGGTTGGGAAAGTTCCTCAAGTACCTCTAGTGGTTCAGAAAGTGCAACTAAAGGTTAATGGAGATAAATTTAGTATAGTGGATCAAATGAAGAATTCTAACATCAAAATTAGCATGTGGGATTCCCTCTCTATTCCAAGACAAAAATATATGCTCATTCAAGAGCTTTTATCTCTCAAATTGTCTCCAAAACTGAGTGAGAAAGGTGTTGTCCTAACTAATTCAGACCAGCCAACTAAGAAACAATTAAAATAGGTACATAAGATGGCAAAGGTAGACAAAACTGAAGTAAAACCAAATAAAACTCCTTTCTACCTCTATTTTATAATTGGTGACACTTTGGTCCATAACAATATGGTGGATAGTGAAGCCAATAACACTATTATGCCTAAGCAAATTACAAATAAGCTTGGTCTTGATTATGAACCAAATACTAAGGGAGTGTTTCAACTAGATGGATCACCAACAAAGATAGTATGAATCATAATAAAACTGAATTTGACACTACATGCTTGTTCCAATGTTACCATTTAACAAGATGTAGTTGTGGTGGACTTGCCTCCCTACTTTATCATGTGTCTATCAAGGGACTT
This sequence comes from Torreya grandis, assembly GCA_037957365.1. Taxonomy (NCBI): domain Eukaryota; kingdom Viridiplantae; phylum Streptophyta; class Pinopsida; order Cupressales; family Taxaceae; genus Torreya; species Torreya grandis. The sequence goes on along the minus strand of JARHVA010001037.1, from coordinate 1,519,366 downwards.
CACCTCAAAGATTGTAGGATACTTATCAGCTGATTCAACATATCTAATTTTTAGAACTAGGTATGGCACCAAGGTAACAATACATTTTAAACCTATTGCATGTTTCTATTTGGAGCCATATATGCCAATTGTTGTGAACACTAACTATGCCATCTCAAATGCGATGGTCGAAACTAGTGAAGTGGAAACTAAATCACCTTTAGATGGAGTTCTAGACTTATTCCTTTATGAGTGGGCCTCTAACTTTCATGGGCATGATCCTTATAAGTTAATTTAATAAGAAGAACTTGGTGTTTATTGTCTCCATGAGAATGATGCACCAATTCCAGCCATAATGAAGGATGATGAGTCTAGTGATGGTCTATGGTGATTATACTTTTATGGATCAAATAATAAGCATGGTATTGGAGCTTGAATGATTTTGATTTCTCCATCAAAGAAAATATATTTCTATTCTATTAAGTTTTAGTTTGGTTTTTCAAATAATGTTACATAATTTGAGGCACTAATTCATGATTTATAGTGGGCAAGGAAGATGAAAATCAACATCTTGCAAGTTTTTGGTGATAGTGAACTTATAGTTCACCAAGTAGGAGGTTTTAATGTATGCAAAAATTTATTTCTTAGATCTTATAATCATAGGGTGTGGGACTTACTTGAGGATTTTTAGGCTTTTAACATTCAAGCAATACTAAGAGGTGAGAACAAACATGTAGATAGGTCAGCTGCCATTGGGGCATAATTTAGTATCTCAGATGATATAAAAAGAGAAAAAAATTAGTCACACATTAAGGTGGTTGTAAGGCCTTGTATTTTGAATAACCATGAGAATTAGAAAATGTTTGAAGATGATAATCAAATTATCAGGTTCTTGTAAGAAGAGGTTGAGTGTTCTTCGAGAAATCAATAAAAGTTCTTATAGCAGTATGGTGATCAGATTGTGTAACTAAAAATAAATAAGTTGTCAAGGGATTGGTCATACTAGAGAAGTTTTTTAGTGGTGATGATGAGTTGATAAAGGAAAAGTCATATTTGTCAAGAAAAGAGGAACATTATGCTAATGTGAAGACTAAAATTGGTAAGAACTTGAAGTTGGGTAAGGTATGCACTCCTTTACAAAATTAAGCTTTCATTGAATTATGTGCAAGTTTTGTTGATGCATTTGCATGGCAGTATAGTGATCTCAAGGGATTTGATCCAAGTCTATCTCAACACACCATTGAGTTAGACACTGAAACTAAACCAGTAAGATAAAGACAAAGGCCTATCAATCTAAAGATTGAGCCTTTAATAAAAGTTGAGCTTCATAAGCTCATAGAGTCAACTATTATATTTCCAATCAAGTACTCAACTTGGGTGGAAAACCTTGTTCCAGTATAGAATAAAAATGGTGAGATTAGACTATGTGTTGACTTCTATGATTTGAATAAGGCTTCCCTTAAAGATCACTATCCATTACCATCTATGGAACAAATTTTATATTTGGGTGTAGGTTTAAAGAGGGTTTTTTTGTTAGATGGATATAGTGGTTACAGTCAAATTTTGTTCAAGGAAGAGGATCAATTTAAGATAGCCTTCACTACAAAGTGGGGTACATTTGCATATAGAAAGATGCCCTTAAGTTTATCTAATGCTAGAGCAAACTTTTAGAGAGCCATGGATATGGAATTCTATGGGCATTCTTAATAGGTTTATACTTGTTTATTTGGAGGACATAACATTGTTCTCAAAGAATGCAAGTGAGCACATAGTTCACCTCAAGCAAGTGTTTAAAAGGTGTAGGGAATTTGGGGTGTCCTTAAATCCCAAAAAGTGTGTCTTCATAGTTCATAAAGGTAAGATTCTTGGGCATGTGATTTCAAAACATGGTTTGAGTATAGATCTTGAAATGATAGATTCAATTCTTTCACTTTCCTTGCCCAAGCACAAGAAAGCTTTACAAAACTTATTAGGGAAAATTAATTTTATAAGAAGATAAATTTCAAATTTTACCACTTTAGTTAAGCCACTTAAAGCCATGCCAAAGAAAAATTAGACTTTCAGATGGTCCATGGAAGGAGTAAAGAGTTTTGAAGAAATCAAGAAGGCCATAGCTAGTGATCCTACACTCATAAACCCAAATTTCACAAAGGATTTCATTTTGTACACTTATGCTAACATAGACACCATTTTAGGCACTCTTATACAATAAAATCATGAGGCTTTGGAGCAACCAATAGCCTTCTTTAGTCAAGGCTTGAAAGAGTATGAAACAAGGTACTCTTTTGTTAAAAAACATGTACTTTCAATTATAAGGTCTCTCAAGAAATTTAGATACCTATTTTTAAAAAATAAGATACACCTAATGGTTACCCATCCAAATATGAAGGAGTTCCTTTTGAACAAAGACATAAATTTGAAAAGAGCTAGGTGGATAATGAACGTAATGGAGTATGATGTGGAAATCAAGGTCATAAAGCTAATTAGAGGCAAAGGACTTTGTGAGCATTTGGCCCAAGACTTACAAGAGGCTAATGAGGTGGTTCTAGTGTCAAATGATGTAGATGTTGTATCAAGTCATACCTCACCTTCTAGATGGTTTCATGACTTGGTAAGATATCTCCAAGATGGTATTTATCTCTCTCATCTAAGTCCTTCAAAAATAAGATATTACAGTTTTCAATCATTTTTTCTTGTTGATGGTGTTTTGTTCAAGAAAGATATTAATGGCATGTTACTAAGATGATTACTTGAGTAGTTCCATGATGGACATGGTGAAGGGAACTATTTTTCAAGGACCACAACCCTTAATATCATGAGAGGTGGGTACTATTGGCCTATCATATTTGGTGATTGTCATGCATGGGTTAGAAAGTGAAAACAGTGTGGTATGTTTATAGGTAAATCAAAAATTGCAGCCTTACCCCTTCAACCAATTATGGTGGATCAGCCCTTTGTCCAATGGATATTGGACTTTATTTATCTCATTAACCCCCCTTCGAGTTCAAGACATAAATGGATACTAACTGCTATAGATCACTTCACTAAATGGACAAAGGTAGTAACATTGAAAGAAGCAAATGAATCCAATGCTCTAAATTTATATGAAAGTTTGCTTACTAGATTTGGAGTTCCTTCAACCATTATTTCTGACAATGCTATGGCTTTTTTGGGGACTAGGATCAGCCAATGGGCTGTTCAATATGGTGTTTATCTCAACACTTCATCAAATTACTATCTATAGGGAAATGGCCTTGTTGAATCCATAAATAAGAACCTATTGAAGATCGTAAGAAGGACTATCAAAGATAATTAGAGGTCATGGCATATCAAGCTAAAATCATCTCCATGGGATGATAGGATCACCTACAAAAGATTAACATCCAACTCTCCATACAAGCTGGTATATGGTAAGGAAACAATATTACCTATTTCACTTGAGTTTCTTGTTTTAGAAATAATGCATCAACTTGAATTGTTAGAGAATGAACCAATGGAGATTAGATATACTAAGCTTATGGAGCTATAAGAGGTTCAAAAATAGTCCATGTTAGCCATAGAAACCCACAAAGCACAAGTGAAGAGAGCCTTTGACAAGAGAACTTCTTCACAAAGTTTCAAAGAAGGAGATTTGGTCCTCAAGTAGGATGAAGACAAATCTAAACTAGGAAGGCATACAAATTTTGACCCTCTTTGGAGTGGCCCATACACAATCTTTAGCTATAAATTCCATAATTCCTTCCAACTTGCAAAGATGGATGGCGAGGAGCTTCCTAACCCATTTAATGGGACACATCTAAAACATTGATATTGAAGAGCTAGGTTCCTTGTATATAATTAGTTTTATTATTTTCCTCCAAGTGTTTTTAGAGCACATTATTTGTTTATGTTTTATCCCAAATAAGTCCTTTATTTTCACACTTGATTTGTTTAAATTATTTTCCTTGTTTTGTGTGTTTCCTTCCTTGTCTTAGTGGAATAGTTGTCTTTTGTCAAGTTAAAAGGTTTCTTGTAGCCATGGATCAGATTTGTCATTATTTATGAGTCTAAGGGTCATGTAAATGGTCTGGTTCTCAATCATATTAGGCATCCTTTCTAGTTGAGTCACAAGAAATGTTTGCTAATTTTCCCACATATGAAACTTTGGTCTAGATGTGGTGTGAGAAGCTGAGTAGAGTCCTAGTCGAGGGAGTGATTCAATGATAGAAAGAGAAGACAAAATTTATGATCTATCACATTCTACTTGCAAGATTTTGAAACATTTTAAGCAACCTTAAAGTATGAACTTGGTGATTTTAAAGAACTGGACCATCATGTCATGTCATACAGGAATGAACAGGTCAATTTGGTTGTGCATTTCATAAGTGTATTAGGAAGTCAGCCAAGGTTGAAGAATTGCATAAAAATGATATATTTCATACCCTAAATATCCCTTACAATTTTGGTTTCTTAATGTGTTTTCTATCTCAAAATATGAGCTTTCAAAGATGATCTAGTAGTGTGGGACATGCTTGGGGATTTCAAATTAAAGCCATAAGAAATAGTCATTTGGATTCAAAAAATCCTTAACAAGTTTACAGTTGAACATAGGGATGACAAGTGGCATGATATTAGAGGTTGGGATCATAGATCAATGATACATGGGCAATCTCATGAAGTCAACAAGTCAAAAGGTCTTGGATCAAGATTGATAATGTGTATTCTTACATACAAATCCTGATTGACAATTTGTGTTCAAAGAGTAAGGTCAATAATTCGAAGATAGATCAACATCATGCATTAAATCATGCATCGAATATCTAACAATGAGCACAAGGTCAAAAGGTTAGAGGATATTGACGCTGAACGCTAAGGTACCAAGTGTCTCAATCATGATGAATTGATAACATATCAATGATGTGTTTGATCATAGGTTTAGATGGAGATCAACAACCTACATTTGATTAGGAAGATTAGCAGATCGACTGAGCACATTCAATCATATAAGAGAAAATTGACAATGTGGATGAAGTTCAAAAAATCAAAGAGCCCAAATTACATGTAAGGCCACCACATGGCATAATCACACCAACTGGATATAAATTGATAACAAGGTCCATAGAAGGCATGTAGGATTTCTAAGTGTCACATTTTTGAAAGTTGAGATAAAGATTAATGTGGGGCTGCCAAGTGGCACAACCTAGAGGGCAGATCATATATCAATTATAATGATGAAGGTCAAAGCCAAGAGACTCTTAAGAGGATAAATTAAGCAAATTTGATCGAGTTTTAGGGGGCACAAGATGAAGACATGTGTCCAAGGTGACAACGGTCAGGTTTTAAAATGAAATAAGCAACCTAAGGAGATGCCATATAGGCAGACATGTTAGGTTAAAATTTTTTGCCACCTAGGTAGGTAAATGCATAAATGTGATATCAAATACAATCTAAGTTACCAAAATCAAACACTACAGAATCATAAGACACTATTAAAGCTCAAATGACCTCTCAAAAACCTTCATATGTAAGTTTTATGTCTTGTTCATGATCAAGAAACCCTAGTCTACGGATCTTCATTAAAATTATGACTATATGAAAACCAATAATGGGATTTATTTTCATCTATAGTGGACCTATGTTCATGGGTTTGTAGTAATGATAGAGTTGTGACTATGAAAGGAATGTCAAAAGGGACACCAGTGAATAAGTTTAAATGACTATTTGATAGCGTAACAAGCATATCAAGATGAAGCATGGTGCTATGAGCTTGATAAGAAGATGGAGAGTTCAGATGTTGATGAAGAAAATGGAGCAATCAATAAAATTTTAAAAGTATTTAGAGACTATTCCTTTCTAATGGATCATGAATCATCATCCTCAACAAGTTATTATCTTTTGGTGTGTTTCTAAGCCAATGAAAAGGCTTAAAAGCTATTTGGAGGTAATGAAAGTTAATTTATAGATGCAAGATTAATGTTAATTAATCAAAAGTGGTTGGGACTCATTAATTGATTTTTGTTTTCTCACTTCCCTCTCTCTCTTCCCCTTTTCTTATATATTCCCTATTTCTTCCTTAAGAAAAAAAGACTCTTATGCTTTTGACATGCCTAGGTTATGCCAAGATTTGTACTGCAATACCTATTTGATGCAATAAAAGATTGAATTCTTACATTTGATAGCATAATGGAAGTGTGTCCTATGAATTCATTGATGTGGTTAAGTGAATGCATGTTTTCCTTTTCCTCTCTTTGAGTTTTCTCACCTTCATGAAGCATTTTGTAGCTCTCATAGGTCATTCTAAGTGCCATATATAGTTTATTGATTCATTTGGAAGTGGGAAACTACACTCCCATGCTAGATTGATAGATAGTCAATGCCTTTTTGTGAAATACTTATGTGAAAACCTATCAAAGAGCTAGTGAAGTGACATTTATAGTCTTGAAAGTATCTAGTAATGTGTCTTATGCAATTATAAACGTTCAAAACATTGGTGCATCACCTTCTTTTACATGTTTTCATGAAGTAGTATATATTTATCTCCTTTTTCCAAGCAAGAGATTGACTTAGGTGATAGATCTAAGGGAACCAACCCGCTTTGGAGGTTCAACCTCATTATAGGATACCCACAGCCTGAGGTTGTTCCTATTTTGTGGCTTAGTTGGAGGAGAGCCTGAAGAACTCCCTCCATGTGTACAAATCAAGACCACAATAATTACTATCACAAAGTCTTTTATAATGAAACACAAATCCTCCTAAATTTTTAATTATTGCAATTTTATCTATATCATGTCTATACTTGAAAGGAACTTGTAACCTTCCAATTATGACAATCTTGTCACCCATCTTTCTTTCCTTGCACAAGTCATGTTTTGTTGCTTCCCAATAAAATTTTCCTTTGGAATCATCAAAGGTGCTAGCTATACCTATGAAACAATAAAATGAAAACAAAAATATACATGCTCACCATTTGGCACCTTATGTTCCCCAATCGTGTAGATTGCACTTCCATTGCATATGGCGATTTAGCCTCCCAAACATCTTTCACCATAGAATAATGCCACTTTTTTCTCAATTGTCAATTGGTTATAGTAAAGTTAGTAAAATTATTCACTTTGGAGCTTGCATCCTCTCCCATAAAAATTTTCAAGACACATTTCTTATACATGATAATTTAACTCTTGAGAAAGACAGCATATTTCACCACATGGTGTAAATATTGAACATGCTAATATGGCTATTAGGGCTCATAGCTTTGTCCCCCATCCCATTCCTTTATTTTATTTTATTCAATTAATAAAAAAACATTAATGAGTGACATTAATACATGCACCCATCTAATTATGAGAATCCTACCACTTTTCTCATCCTGCCACATAAAACCTTCACATAGAGACCACAAATCTCTCTAAATGAAACAAAAAAATTATGGAAGATGAACAAACATCTTCTCAAAAATAAATATTTTCTACGCTAGGAATTTAGGTAAATGGCAAAACTCTTGCTCAACATCTTTCCTGTGCAAACAACTTCCATTTGGAGACATTCCATTATGAGACCAGACTTAACAATTAATAGAACACAAAAATGATCATCCCTTGACAAACATGTACTTCCATGACCACCATGTCTACGTGTAATTGATATTGCCACTAATATAGTTTCTCTTCGATAGCTTGAGTCTTGTTAACTATTCAATCAACACAATGCTTTAGATGCCTTCCCATGATATACAGAATTGTCAATGCTATGAAAGACACCAATGATTTAGTGTACACCACTCAGTTAAACTAGTGACTGTCAACAGCCTCAAACAACACTTATTATGTCCATCCCCTCCTAAACATCTTTAGATAACTCAATTTTCCTCATTGAAAGTTGTTATGGTGAGCATCGTCTCTTTCCTCTTTCTCTTAGAACACTAGATTACAAGTTTGGGATCTGAATTCCATAACATGAGCATGCAAAACCTACTTAGCATGATCCTATGATGATACAACCACCAAATTCCTCAACCCAATCTTCAACAAAACACTTTTCCAAGTCAATGAGGTTCTTGTGATTCAAATCATCACCCACTTGCAACCAATTTCCAAATATGGGCACTACCAAGGTGTCATATTAACTAGAAGATTATCTCACTTTTGATCAAATTAGACTGTGCTTTTTCATGTAAATATTCCATGTCAAATGAAGTGTCCACAAATAAAGTGAAACTTGTCAAACTTTTTCTTTGATTGATGGTTTTGACCATCTTGTATTCATTCTCTGATAACCTAGCTTCAAAATAATTGGCTTTGATCCACACAATCCTCAAGGTCCTTAATGATCACAATTATATCACCATCCATTGAAACTTTAAGAGAAACAATAAAAAAAAATTTACTTCATACAAATTTGTGAGATTATCTTCAACCTAATCTTCAAAAAAAGACTTTTCCAAATCGATGAGGTTCTTGTGATTCAAATCCTCTCCCACTTACAACCATTTTCCAAATATGGGCACTGCCAAGGTATCATATTAACTAGAAGTTTCTCATTTATGATCAAACTAGATTATGTTAATTTCATGCAAACATTCCATGTCAAATGAAGCATCCATAACTAAAGTAAACCTTGTAAAATTTTTGCTTTGATAAATGGTTTTGACTATCTTGCATTATTTCTCTGATAACCTTCCTTCAAAACAATTGGCTTTGATCCACATAATCCTCAATATCCTTTATGATCACAACTTTATCACCATCCATTGAAACTTTAAGATCAACATCCAAAAAAAAACATTTTACTTCATAGAAATTTGCAAGTTTATCTTCATCTTAGTGCCAAAATCATGGAAACTAGTATTTAGATGCCCAAACCCATAATGACAGGGTTTCAAAGTATGAAGCCTCAAAAACTACTCTAATACCATATAATATTATGGGCTAATGGTTGCTTATATATATTTGTAGTTAATAACAAACTTCCTAAAAATTATGTACCTATGAAACAAACCTAAAAATAACCAAAAATTACATGCTTTGAATAAACAACCTACTCTACCTTATTTTATCAAACATGGTAACCACTTATTTGCACAACTAAATGTTTATTTATCTAATAAAATGTTGCAACATTTTATGATACATTTCAAATAGACTCACTTAATTATCATCAATTATGCACCTTAAATCAACTTAAGTGAACTTCGTACTCCCTCTATGCTACATACATAATCCACACTACCTATTCATTTCTCCATACCTAACTAGCTCAATCACTTATTATTAACTGCAACAATGTTCATGCGCACAACAAAAATAACCATAATCACCTTTAACGTTCTCAACTTGAAAATGTATTACTTTCAAGACCTAAATTATTTCAACTATTTGATTGATCCTATTAGGTAAAAATATTTAATTTAACAATTCATGGTCAATAGGCAGTGGCCCAACACATTCCTCAATTGACAATCTCTAGTCAAATTTGTTCATTAGAAATAATCATCTTATTACTTTATAATCATGTTTAATTAGCTAATTATATAGTGAACTATCATCACCAATACTCACATTGTTCAACAGTTCCATCTATTCATAGGTGATAGTCTCTAGAATTGTGTCATGAGTCATCCACTTTGTCACTTAATTATGGTTACAATGGTTGTTGTTTGTTGTGAGACTTCATTGTGTCTATTAATTTTTTTTTTATTAGTAGTTGTCAATGATACATATCAAAGCCTCAAACAAATGTCTCTAGAAAATAAAATTTTATTGCATTGAGGTCTCAATTATATATGCATTATTTTCCTTGAAGTTTGATTGGCAATTTCTAGACATTGTTGTTGAATGTCAAGTGACACTTGTGGCATTATTCGATCATATTTCATGATTGCAACTTTTTTTTTCCCTATGAAATTCACTATGTATGCAGGTTTAAGCATTCATCTAGACATAATGCATCCTCATTTTTAGGTTCAAATTCATTATCTAAATCGCCACTTGAACAAGATTGCTTCTCTCCAATTATTTGATCTCTTAATGTATCCATTGCTAATTGAGCTTTGCCAATATTTACTACAGTAGTCTTGTTTTCCAAATCATGAATAGTTTTAGCATACTCTAACTAAGGGATTATTAGTATTTCATCTTAATACTTTAGCACACTTCCATTCTTATAAGTAGGAAGACTTTTTTTAATGCTTTTCCAGCTGTCATAATTTATTGATCCAAAAAAAATCCCAATCGATTCAATTCTTTCTGATTCGATACTATTAATCTAAAACTTGAATTTAGCAATGGTGGTTTATTGGTAATTTTTTTGGTTATATATTTACACCTAATCCCCTATTTCAATAGAGTTATTTTAGTAACCACATAATTTCCCAATAATAAGACAATTCTTTCCTCTGTTGTTTGATGTACATGGTTTGGAAGATATGGTGATTATAGTTGAGGTAATTTGTTAAACATTCCATCCAAATTTTGATTAGCATTGTAATCATAGTTCCATGAATTAATGATGTTTTATGGCATTATTTTCCGTTCCTTTGTGTTTTTCTTATTATCATGTGTATGGTTGCCCAGTTCATGATCCTAATGGAGGTTTTTGTAAACCCACCCCACATTATATGTTTTACTATTTATATTATTTATGACTCATGTGGCACCTTAAATGTATTTTTTCTATTTGCTTATTAATTTCTATTTTCTTTGTTTCTCTAGTGACATACAATAAATATTCATCTTACTTTTCTTCCTCTCTTTCTATTTTAAACGTGTTGGTTGGTTCATTTTAGAGTAGTCCTCATTAATCTAAAATTTTCTAGTGGCACAATTATTTCATGATTTATTAATATTAATCTAAAATATGATTTTAGAAATGGTGGTTTACCCAATTTATTTTGTACATTTTTTGGTGATATATTTACACCTGATCCCCTATTTCAGTAGTTATTTTGGCAACTATATATTTTCCAAACAACAGGGCATTTATTTCCTCTATTGTTTGATGTATATGGTTTGGAAAATATGGTTATTATACCTTAGGTAATTTGGTAAACATTACATAAATTTTTTTATTGGTATTATAACCACAGTTCCATGAATTAATGATGTTGTATGTCATTATTTTCCTTTCCTTCATGTTTTTTTTTGTCATGTACATGGTTGCCCAGTTCATGATCCTAATGAAGGTTTTTTTAAACCCACCCCACATTATATGATTGACTATTTGTATCATTTACAACTCATATGGCACATTAAATTCTTTGTTTTTCTATTTTCATGTCAAATTTCGCTATAGTGACAACCAATAGATACTTATCTTACTTTTCTTCCTCTCTCTCTATTTCAAACATGTTGGTTGGTTCATTTTAAGAAAATCCTCATTATCATGGTACAAGGACCACATTTAACTATTTTTTGTGCTGGTGTATTTGGGAATTCATTAGCAAAGTTTCCCCATTTATTAAATCTTCGACACTGTATAACAGGGTTACTATTTTTGTCCCTCAAGGTTGGGGTTCTTGGCCCTCAAATTATACTAATATTATTACTTAGGGATCATTAGTTTATTTAGTCCCTATAAACCTCTCCTTAATGGCATTTGTTGCACCATCATGCATTACTTATCAACATTATTTTTTAGATTAAATATGCACTCACTTATATATAGAGTCCTTATATTAAAAATTCAACTACATTTGAAAGGAAATTATTTTTCTTTGTGTCCTTCAGGTTATTTAATAATTTCATGATCTCTTCTAATTTAGACTCATGTCTGCAGTCATTTTATCTTTTTTGTAAAAAATAATTAATGCTCAACATTTAACATTCACTTATATGTATATAGGTATTTTTATATTGGCAAAACCCTTAAATATTTTTTGAATATTTTCCCTAATCCATTTACAAAAGTATTGATCTTTTAATTCCTCCCCTATTATGTTATCCAACATTTGTACTATATTCAATACTGTATTATTGAATGTATACTATAGATTCTACACTACCAACAAAATACTATTTCAAAATTATAAGTACATCCTTAAACATATCACAATATGATGCATGAGGATCTGGGTCACTAGATCATACTGAAATCCTTGGTTATTTCTCATCTAGCCTTATGATAACATCAGTAGAATTAGCATCAAGTTTAACACCCATGTACCAAGGCATAAGATCTAACCTCTCTCTAGTGTTACCACATAGCACCTACAAAATTAATATTGTAGCTCATACTTTGTCAATAATGATGGTTGATGATGTCAACATAATCATTGGTTATGAAGTAGTTATTACCAACCTTTGTAATGGTTCAATTGACTCTTTATATCCCTTCTCTATATATTAATGTAAACTTATATGCTTTTTATTTAGACAAAAAAGACAAGAATGAAGTTAGGAAGTACATAGACACCACACATCTGATCTCCCATATATTAGACAGAACTTAGAATAAGCAAGCTGGCAAATTATCTTCTTGGAGGAGATGATAATATAATGTGTGGAGTAGGATCTAAAACTGAATTCATTGTAGTCTTTAGATAATTCTTATTTTCACTTGATCTCACCTTATATGGTGGCTTTCTTGGATTCTTTGCATGAAAAGTACAAACTAGGTTGGTTGCATACTTTAGCTTATTCATTTCCAACAACTTGACATCTATTTCCTTAATTATGTGACATAAATTTTTGAATGATATAAATTTATTAAATATAATAGATTCATGTAGAGGTGGACACAAGATCTATTTGAATATGTCTTTCAATTCCTTATCTATCATAGGGTTCGTCATCTTAGATAATATGATCTTATATCATAATACATATTTTGCAATAGGCTCATTGGATTCATGTTTGAGATGAATAATCTAACCATATGAAATCTTTTAACTTATGTTAATTGAGAAATGCACAAGGAACAAATCTGTCAAAGGATTAAATTCTTGAACTGACTAATGTGGTAAATCATAAAACCATAAGAGTGTGTATTCTTATTAAACATCTGGTAAAACTTGGTAAACAATCTATCATTGGATGCATAGTCCAAACATGCTACATGAATTTCTCTCAAATGTTGTTTGAGGTCACCTTTTCCATCATACAATGTAAGCTTACATGCCACAAAACTAGTTGATAAAGGATATTTTGAAATGTGTTGAGCCAAAAGAATATGTAGTAAAATCTATGAATCAAGTGTCTGATTAGATTTTGAAACACTTTATTCCATTTGCAACACCTTAGTTTGTAGATCTATAACAATAGGGATTTTGCATCATGAATAAAATGTGTGTTAAGCATTGGTGGTGTCTCAAATGATTAAGTAGAAATTGGCATATTAATCTGTTGAAACTCTTGGGTTGCCCCCATAGTAGAGGGTGGTACAAAAGTTGTATAGAATGGTGTATAAAAAGGTAAAAAACCCATATTTGTTTAAGTTTTAGAGGATTGGCCTTCATATGCTTTTTTTATTTCCTCTCTAATAATTTTTAGAAACACATCTCAAATATATATATTATTTGAAATAAATCTTGTTAATTATCTTTTCATCAAATCTATTAATTGATCCTGCCATTATGTTTTTGTCAACTAAAATTTGAAAGTGTTCAACTTGAGTAAAACTGAGGCTAACACTTCATCCAAGATAGGTATAAACAAATTTCTTACGTTAAACAAAATATTAAATTGAAACTTGGAAAATGGTTGTTAACAAAGAATTTATCAAATCTAAAAAACCCCAATACAACTGTTGGAAGTAATAAAAAGAACAAAATAAATCCTAAGAACATCTATGGTTAGGGTTTGTAATATTTGTTAAATAGATGTGTTCACCAATATGTTTTATCAAGATTAAATAATAAACCTAATATAATTTAGATATGTTGTTAATTAAATCAAAATTTTAAGAAATACAATAAATCATAAAAATTGATATGAAACTTACTTTTTTTAGAAATATGTTAAAAGGGGAAAATACCAAAGAGGAATAACTTAGGTGGAAATCAAATATGAAAGACTATGGTTGTGACTATGAAAACAATTTTATGCATGTATGAAGTCACTATGAATCTAGAATAGGACTTTCTACCTAGGACAAGGTTGTACTATTTAGACAAGCCTGACCTACATTGGCATTTGTAGGGTGCATTAGTGTTTGGTATGATTCTTTCCCTCTATGTGAATTTTGACAAGTGCATTTTCATCCATAGGTATTGTGTGATTATGTGAAAGTTTTTGATTTGTTGTGGAAGCTAATGTGTACCTTTTTTTTCACTTGGAATCCTATCTCAATAAACCATGAGGAATAAATGAAATAAATGGAAAAATGGGTTAGTGGTTGAAGTTGTGTTTGACCTCAACACCCCCTATGTTGAGCATTGCCTACTTACCAATACTTTGAAGAGATATAAAATTCTATGTGTTTATCACATGTTACAATGGTGTGTGTGAAATATTGGTGTAATGTTATATGTTGGTATAATCCTGGCATAATTATGTGTTTCAATAATGGCTTGTGACCTTGGAAGCTTATTCAAACTTAGCTCAGGGTTGTTTGGGCTATGTGGACTTAGAATTAGGAAGAATATGTGCTTTCCTTTTAATGTGCAGTTAGAATAATTATGGTGTTTACAATATATAAGCCTCTTGCTAACTAATGAATAAATGAATTAAAAATATGATTTCATAGTGGTCTTTTGGAAAATTCCTCAGATGAGACTTGTGAAATGTGCAGGATGACCCATTATGTGAATTTTAATTTGAAAAATTAGCTAGTTTTTGGTGGAAGGACATGACCAAAAAATTTAGACACTATCAATGATGGGATAGTCCTAAAGGAGCAACCTTATCTAAGGAGCAAAGATAACTAAACTAGAAGTGTGGATCGGTCTAATTATAAGTTTAGGCTACTTGAAATGAATAATATAAATATCATGTATCAAATTTACTTAAGGGTAAGGGTCGTCTACATAGAAGTAGAGGAATAGTAGTTCAAAACGATGGAATTGAGCATGACTTAAGTGTGTATAAAATGATGGTCACAAGTGTATTATTTTAGCATTGAATGTTATTTTTAGTGACTAAAAGCATAATGAAGCTAGGGTTTTAGATCTATGAGCATAGAGTGAAACTAACCCTGGGGAAATTGAGATTTAACACAATATGGAATATGATCTAACCTTAGGAGGTGCAAGACAATATGAGTTCACCAAAATGTAATTTAAATTTTTTGCTTACAACTAAATATAACATAAATAAATGGTTTACAATTTAATTAAGCACTATAATAAATATACAACACAAAACAATGCCTAATTAAAAATTCAAATCAATCTAAGGGGAAAACATGTGGGGTTTTAAAACATATATTTAATAAGTTAAAATATGAATACAACCCCATAAATAAGTTGCAATATGTATCTAAACTTGGAAACACATTATAAGCCATGCCATGAGCCGTAACCATAAATTTGGATATGATATGAGAGAGTGTTAGGAGTGCCAAAAATACTTGGGAATACTTGATTCTTTTGACAAGTGACATACATGGTCTAAAAAAATTGATGATTGGGTTTTCTTGGTCTTAATCTAGGGCAGCTTCAACTATACCTATGAGACATGAACACCTTAAGGGAAATAATAAAATATAAGGGACTTATGTTGAGGGTTAACAAGGCTTAAAGACCATCTAATTATCATTCTCCTAAGAATGGAAAATACAATTTCAAAAAATAAAAATCACATAAATGGAAATAGTTTATTAAATAGATAAACCCTATGTAGTGTGTTAAAAGTGCTCAAGGGGAAAATGGTAGCTTTAGAAAATGATATTTCTCTGATGATTGCTTGATCACTCTTGAACACCTATGATTACCTAATATATTCTATATGAATGATAATTAGACAATGTATGTCAAGTTAACTAAAATTCTTGTGTATTTATAAACATAATAATTTAAATCAAGACCTTATTGATGCACAAACATACATCAAATGAATAGAATCAAAAAAGATGAAACAAAAGGGATAAGTGCACTATGACTTAACGAAAATCAATGAAACGAATGAAACTAAATCTATAAAAATTGAGATTCACTAAAATATGGTATATGATCTAACTCTATAGGTTCATCAAAGTGTAATGAAAATAATTATATTACAACTAAATGTAACATAAATAAATAAATTATGGTTGAATTAAGCACCAAAACACATGTAGAATAAAACAATGACTAATCAATATTTTCAAATCAATCAATAGGGAAAATACATAGGGTTTCAAAACATATATTAAATAAGTTGCAATTTAATGACAACTCCCTAAATCTAGACTTGGAAATGTGTTATAATTATTTTCAGAAACCTAGACCAAAAATTTGGATCTGATTCAAGATAGTACTAGGAGTGTCAAAAATACTTAAGAATCCCTTATGATTTTGATAGGTGACATACATAGTCTAAGACGAGTTGAAAATTATGTTAAACTAATCTTAATATAGAGTGTCTCTAAGTGTACCTATGATATTTGAAGACCTTAAGGAAGACAAAGTGATTTTAAGGGGCTTATGTTGTGTGTTTGAAGGGCTTAAACATTGTCTAATTATCATGCCTTTAAGCATGGAAACTACAATATCATGATGTCAAAACATACTAAATTGCATAAATGGAAATATTTTTATAAATAGATAAACCTTAGGTCCTATGCCAAAAGTGATCTATGACAAAATGCTAGCTTCAGATAATGATAATGATCTAATGATTGTTTAATCACTCTTGGGTACCTAATAGATTATCTACGACTAAAAAAAATATATTGTGTTAAGTTAGCTATAATACATGTGTATTTATAGACAACTAAATTTAAATTAATACATTATTGACATGCAAATTAACATCAAACAAATAGAAGTGAAAAATATGAGACAAAAAGGACAAGTGCACTATGACTTAACGATGACCAACAAAATGTCTCATAAGTATTTGGGTTGCTTCATATAGGTTCCAAGAGAATCATGTGCTTCTGGCACATGCCCTAAAACATGAGAGGGGAAGAGATGAGAGGTTGAGAATAAGAGACGGCCCATACTATTGAAAGTTGACATACACATAATTTGGACCAATAATTGATAGATAAATAAACACACGCAAAAATATAAATAAACAATACTAAATATCTTGAGACTTATAATGACCTACAATGAGGGGCACCCAAAATTTGCATGATGTGATGTAATAACAAAATGGCTTGCTAACCGCTTTGGAGTTAAAGACCCCTGATTTTGTTGTAGATGGGTGAGGAACCTCCAACCCTCACTTAATCAATTTTAAAAACATTGGGATGATTTTTAGGTATCATACACTTTATAATTTGGTCATTATGCTAATAAGAATTTTACAATGGTAGTGGGGGCTGGAGTGTAATGCGGTGAGTTTTTCATAATTATGTTTGACCTAAGATTTGACATTTATTTGATCATCACATCACAATTTTAACCTTAAATTTGAAATTCATTTGACTATCACTTATAAATTTTTATTTGTGCTTGGAGAAGTCAATCAAAAAAATCATAATATCTTAGCCATGCAATGAAGTTTAGATCCCCTACTTTATAAACTTATTTTTTGTGATCTGTGGTATTTTTATCCTTCACAATTCCCAATATCTCCTAAAACTAGTACAGTGCTAAAGAACATTCTAAGAGCTTTCCAACACATATTAGAATGCATAAAATAGACACCATATGCTCTAAATATCATTGGTCAAGTTTGGATTAAAAAAGGTCAACATGTCTACAGTGATGAGGATGAATGTATGGTTGCCAAGAGGACCAATCAGTGTGTGACACATGGTAGTGTAATGGTAAAAGGGTGTTTGTTTTTGCCTCCAATATTTGAACTCATGTTTGGAAAAATGGGCCCCATTATTTGCTAGCTGAGTACCCTTAGCCAAGGTCGACACACTCTTTATACGAAGGAGTGCCTTTGCCTCTGAATCTTCATATTACCATTGTAACGTGTTTGTTTGTATATGCATCTATGTTATCTACACACTGCATGTGGGATTAATATTCCCATTATTTTAAAACTATTCCATGCATCTACAAGTTTACTTTATATCATCTGAGTTTAAGATATGGTGAGCTTGAGACCTATCCCGAGTACCAGCTCAAGTCTAATGGAGCACAACTCAGGTGAGCTCAAGATAGAGTTAACCTTCCAACAACTCAACTGAGCTCAAATCTTCTAAACTAAACTTGAATCTTCAAACTTAGTCGAGCCGTTTACAATGCTCAAAACAAAAGGGTGAGATAGATGTGATCAAATCCATAGTTCAAATGTCTCAATGAAGCCTATTTAAAGGATTTATTCCTTTCATCCCTGGTGAATGTGGGATTTTATCCCCTAAAGAATATGTTGTCAAGATTTAAGGGTCAAACCCTTGACCTTGTTTAGCAAAAAGGTAAGGTATGGGTGTTAGACCATAGAATTGTGGCTGACATTAGTCTACAACATTTGTTATTTGAGGTGGTCAGTTGGCGATGAAGGAATTGGCAAATGAGGAAGCTCACCATTGGAACGAGCATGGTAATATATGCTATAATTAGCCTTGGCATTGTATATGTGAACACACCATCTCGAAGAAAGAGGTGATGATGTTTGAAAAAGATAGTCTCAATGAATAATAGATATTTGCCTATTTGTAAGAGAATAGTACACCTATTAAAAGGGGGCTTTGGGACCATAACGAATGGGTTTTTAATATATATTTTGATGTGAATGTAGACCCATGACTGTGTTTTATGCTTTCTTCTATTTTGTAAGGCCTTTTGGCCATAATGGAAGATGTATAAGGTGTGATTGTATTTGTGCAGACACATTCCTAAAGAGGAAAAGGAGAATTCATCTATTTCATAAGGCTTTGTGGGCCTTGAGTGAGTGACATACTTACATTGTAGGTGAATACGTCTATTTCATTAAGCCTTGAGCCATGGTGAATGGTGTATAACCGAGATGATAACATATACATAGTCTCGTATAAAGGACATCTTCACCTATTAATTGTTTTTGCATTACACCTATTTTGTAAGGCTTTTGAGCTTAGGAAAGCAGTATATATTTGTAAGGATGTAGATGTAGATGGGATTGGAAGAGAAAGACTCAAATTTGCAATATGAACATTTCCTCTATTTTTGTAATGAATGAGACACAAAGAGACCCAAGATAGGATTATTATAGGAAGTTGTAAGTCTGAAGAAAACTAGAGACACTTCCATGTATTAGAGTTTGCATGCATTATAATGGAAAAACTTTCCCAAATGCATGAAGATGAAGAATAGGTACTATTGATGAAGGGAAGATGGGATTTTGAACATCTTAGAGTCTTCACACCATCAAATTACAATACTATTTTCAGATTCTAAATCTATATTGAGATGTAAGTTTGTAATAGTTGATATTTACATCTTATTTTAATGGATCGGTTCGTTATTGACATAGCCCCTAAATGGGTGAACTTTGTTATCTTGTTTGTGTCTTTTTCCTTGTAGTTCGTTATGAGTTTCAGTTTATAATCTGTTGCAAATGAATTAATGGAACACTAAAACTAATTATGGGAAAGTTATAAACATGACATAAATCAGGAGTTTTTAAATGGGAAATGAGTTTATAGAGTTTTTTGGTCACTTTTCATTCATTCCTAGAGTTTCATATCCAATTCTATGTACTTAAGGGAATTGAGATTTTTTAGTATCTGATTTAAATTTTTTTTTTGATTTATCTAAGGGGGTAAATCATGTTTTTGGATAATTTTTTGGATAAATTATTATAGGAAGTTGCAAGTCTAAAGAAAACTAGAGACACTCCTATTTATTACTATGCCCATGTATTAGAGTTTGCATACACTCTAATGGAGAAATTTGACCGAATGCATAGAGATCAAGTACAAGTACTATAAAAAAGGGAAGATGGGGTTTTGAGCATCTCAAAGTATTCACACCATTAGATTACAGTACTATTTTTAGATTCTAAATCTATATTGAGATGTAAGTTTGTAATTATTGATATTTACATCTTATTTTAACGGATTGGTTCATGATTATGAACCCGGAGACATAGCCCCTAAACGGGTGAACTCCATTATCAAGTTTGTGTCTTTTTCCTTATAATTCATTATGAGTTTCAGTTTATAATCTAGTGTTGTAAATGAATAAATGAAACACTAGAACTATTTATGGGAAAGTTATAAAAATGACACAAATCAAGAGTTTTTAAATGGCAAATGAGTTTACAGAGTTTTTTGATCACTTTTCATTTATTCCTAGAATTCCACATCTAATTCTATGTACTTAAGGGAATTGATATTTTTCATTATCTAATTTTAAAAAACTATTTGATTTATCTAAGGGGGTAAATCATGTTTTTGGATCATTTTTTGAGCCTAACACAATTATATATCTAGGTTGATGCCATTTGTCACTAGTTAGTAGGAGATTGGTAGAGAAGGTAAGGAAATTATCAATCAATGTTTATGTGAAAATATAAGATAAAAACCTTGAGATTGATGTCTCTTGACATATTTCAGATAAAAGTATTTAAAATATTTGTACTAATTATGCTAGCAGGAGTTCCACAATGGCATTTGGGGATGGTGGGCTATAATGTAGTGAATGTGTTCACTTTTAATTTTAACTTTAAATTTGATGTCTATTTGACTGTCACTTAAACAACTTTATTTTTAAAAAAAAACCAATGTTAGTATACCATATTAACCTTTATTAAAAACACTATTTTATGAACATACACTATTACAAGTTAAAATTTGACTGACATTATTATACCACATTAACTTTTATTAAACATACACTTTTATAAGCAAACACTATTACAATGTAATAACTTAAAACACTTTTATTAATTTCAACCCACTCTCCATCATCCCACATTAACTTTCTCTCTTTTGGCATGTTGAGGTTGTAAACTTATAAGGTTATACCATAATGATTATCCATAATACCAAATTCCGTTCCTATTTGCTCCATGTAGCACCAAGTCCAACCAAGAAATTTATTTTTCAGTATGTGCAATAAAATTGGTTATTTTTTTGGAAGACTTTCAACATTTTGAATTTCAATCTAAGCAAGAAAATCAGAACAAGAATTCTCAGGGGGAGAAATGGTGTGGAAATTCAAATCCCAGATACTCCTAGACTTGGAGAGAGAGGTTGAGGAAGAAGAAATAAGAATCAGATAGGTTTGGTGCAGAAATAGTTGGAGATATAGTTGACTTTAGGAGAGGCACTTTCCTTAGCATAAGGAAAATAAAGTGAAGGATAATAGTTGGTCCACAACAATAAGTATGATGGAAAAAGAATAGGACCATCCTCAGGTAGAAGAGGAGGTAGAGAAAGATTATTTATAATCATATATGTTGGTTTAGGGTGAAAGGAGTTACTAAAAGCTCCCTTAAAAAAGAGTAAGTAGAGAGGTAGATTCTTGAATAGGAAGATAAAGAGGAGGAGAAAGTCTTGCATCGCATTGAAATATTTGAGGGGGAAACTTAGGACTTTTCTTTGATTAAAGGATTGGTAAAGTTTTTTGAAGGAGTAGAAGGAGTAGAAGACCTTTAGCATTTTAAATTTCAATCTGAGCAGGAAAACTAAAACACCAATTTAGACATGGATGGGAGTAAAAGGAGTGGAAGGAGGTTTTTTCCAATAGGACGTGGGAAGGAAGGAAAGCAAAGGCAATGAGGAAATGAAGATTACCTAGATACAAGTGCACTGGGGGTTGTCCATGCCATCAATGACATCCCTCATAAGTTTGAGTGGCAAGCTAGGTGGGAGAGATTCAGAGTAGAAGACCATCAACATTTTGAATTTAATCTTGAGAAGGAAAACCTGAATGCCTATTTAGACATGGATGGGAGTGAAAGAAGTGGAAGGATCGTAAGGAGGTTTCTTTCAATAGGACATGGGTGAGAAGGAAAGCAAGGGTAAAGAGAAGATGAAGATGACCTAGATTTAGATGAACTAGGGATTGTCCATGCCATCAGTGACATCCCCCATAATTTTGAATGTCAAGGTGGTTGGGAAAGTATCAGATTTGAAGATTGGTGGAAGGAAGTTTCTATGTGTAACCTGGAAAAGAAAATTAGAGCAGAAGTTTCTCATATCCCCTATTTGGTTTTTTCAAGAGCCCTGACTCAGGCAAGGAATGAATCTACTTCATGTTTTTTTGAGAGAGCCCAGTCCTAAAAAAGTTTTAATATAAGGAGTGAAAGACCTTTAACACTTTGAATTTAAATTTGTGTGGGAAAGCCAAAACTGTTAAGCATGGAATATACTGAGAGGGAGGGGGTGAATCAGTATATATATCTTTTAAAACTTTCCCTTAATCAAACATTCAAGATATGCAATAAAACTCAAATAATAAACATCACACAAGAAAGAGAGAGACACCAAATATAACGTGGAAACCCAATGTGGGAAAAACCACAGAGAGCAATCTCAAGTATATTAGTGAGAACAAACCCACAGGAGCACCATACCCCTTTGCCAAGTACCAACCTTAGCTACAATTCGTGAGCATCACCCCATAAGAGCTTTAAACCCCTTTGCCGAGCACCAACCTAGCTATCATTCGTGAGCACCAACCCACATGAGCATCATCCACTTTGTGTAAACCACACACCTATCTCTCAATGTTGCTAAATCAACAAATGATAGTTCAATACAACATCTCTTTCCTCTCTCTCACCTTTGCTCTTCTAAGCTAGATAATATAATATCAAATTAACCTCTCACACTCATATTACAAATGGCTACTCAAGCCTTTATTTATAGCTTTTCAAATGACCTTTGGCCTTCCCCATTTGTGACCTTTCAATTCCCATGAAAAATGGTGCCAATCTTGGATGACCCTTCATATCTAAGCATTTGAAAAGTCATGTGGTGACCCTTCATGACCAAAAATGTCTTTCCCACTTTTGTCCTTATCTTTGGTGACTTTTCATATTCCTTAAAGTGTCCCTTCATGAGAGATTTGCCCTTACTCTTTTGTCTTCACTTGGTGACTCTTGGTATTCCTCAAAATGACTCTTCATGGGAAAATGCGTCCCATCCTTCTTTTATCTTTACCCCGTGGCTCTTCGACTTCTCCATGGGCCCTTCTTTTGTCTCATATGCAACCAAAAATATATTCATTAATATTAAATAAATATTAACTCATATTAGCCAAGATAAACAATATTAAATGCAATGGGACCTTTATCATCAATAGTGCTAAACCTTTGACATCAATGACAATATTTCCAACAATCTCCCCCTTTGTCATTGATGGCAACCTCAATCTTGAAACTACCACATCCTGTCACCTGCATATACTATCATCTGAAAGCATACAGTAACTCTCCCTTATTGTAGCAACATGTACCTATTTCTTGTACCTATTTTCTGCATCTGTACCTGTACTTGTTATTTTCCCCCTTTGACATCAATGGCAAAGGGCCTACCTAGAGATAACACTTAGCTCCCCCTCACTTGATGCTAAACCTTAATGGCATGAAGTAAGGGAAGTTACTCCGAACTTCTCTCGCAGATACTCAAATGTGTCTTTTGGTAGTGCCTTTGTGAAAATATCTGCAATCTGCTCTGTAGTACTAATATATTCCAACTTAACCTATTGATCTGCAACCTGCTCTCTCAAAAAGTGATATCTAATGGGAATATGTTTTGTTTTTTAATGCATCACTAGATTTTTTGAAATATTTATGGCACTTGTGTTATCACAAAAAATGGAAATAGGTTCATCATACTTTACCTTGATATCTTCCAAAGTTTGCTTCATCCAAAGCACTTGCGTACAACACAATACTGCTGCAATATATTCTGCTTCAGCTGTAGAAAGTGATATTGAGTTCTGCTTCTTGCTTAGCCATGATACTAAGCTATCACCAAGGAAGAAAGCTCCTCTACTTGTACTCTTTCTATCATCTAAGCACCCTGCCCAATCTGAATCTGTATAAGCAACTAAAGTGAAATCTTTACTTGTGGGATACCATAATCCATAATCTAATGTCCCTTTGATATATCTAAATATTCTTTTCACCAACTGAACATGACTATCTCTTGGAGATGACTGATATCTTGCAACCATACCTACTGCATGTATGCTGTCTGGTCTCAATGCTGTCAAATATAAAAGACTACCAATCATATATCTATACAAAGATTGATCTGTAATAGGTGAATCTTCATCCTTTCTCACCTTATTTCCTGTAAACATAGGTGTGCCAACTGGTACACAATTCTCAAAACCAAATTTCTTCAACATTTCCTTGGCATATTTACTTTGAGATATAAAAATTCCTTTATTTGATTGAAATATTTGTAATCTTAAGAAAAATGATAATCTCCAAGCATAGACATCTCAAATTCTTTTTGCATTCTATCAAAAAATTCTTTTGTCATCTTTTCAATATTTCCTCCAAAAATGATATCATCAACATAAACCACAATAATCAATTGATGCTCACCTTCTGTTTTGATGTAAAGGTTACTATTAGCAAATCCTCTCTTGAATCCTTGATCTTGCAAGTACTTATCAAATCTTGCATACCAAGCTCTGGGAGCTTGTTTTAATCAATATAATGCTTTCTTCAATCTGCATACATGATTACGAATATTCGAGAGAATAAACCCCTCAGGCTATTCAATGTAGACCTCTTCTTCAAGATTCCCATTTACGAAGATAGATTTGACATCTATCTGAAATACTTTGAAATTTTTAAATACTGCATATGCAAGAAACATTCTAATAGCCTCTAACCTTGCTATTGGTGCAAAAGTTTCTTCAAAATCTATTCCCTCAATCTGAGCATATCTGTTACATACTAATCTTGTTTTATTTCTGGTTACTTCTCTATTTTCATTCAGCTTATTTCTATAAACCCATTTTGTTCCTATCACATTATGATCTTTTGGTCTAGGCACTAATTCCCAAGTGTCATTATTTTCTATCTGATCTAATTCTTCATCCATAGCCTTAACCCGATGTTCATCATGTCTGGCTTCTGAAAAATTTCTAGGCTGAATTTTAGATAACAAAGAGAAATTAACTTGTTTAGATTCACTTACCATCATTCTTCTAGTGTGAATTCCTTCTTTTATATCCCCGATGATGTCACTTTCATTATGATTTTTCTGAACATATTTGGATGGAGTCTTGGTGCCCTTTTTCTCCTTTTCCTCATCTTCATCTGATTCTTCAAAGCCTTTCTCTTCAATGATTTTAGGAATGTCTACTGGATCACTGATCTTTTGTGTTCCATCTTCTTCTATCCTGACACTTACACTTTCAACAATTTTTTTGGTTCTTTTGTTATAACATTTATAAGCTTTACTTTTGCAAGAATAACCAAGAAATATACCTTCATCTACTCTGGATTCAAATTTACCAAGTTTTTCATCGGTTCTCTTTATGAAGCATTTGCTATTGAAAACTCTGAAATAATCAACTATTGCTGGTTTGTCTTTCCATAGCTCATAAGGAGTTTTGTCGATGTTGACTCTTAATAGAGTTCTATTCTGAATATGCACTGCTATACCAACTGCCTCTCTCCAATATTTATTTGCTATCTTGGATTCATTTAACATTGTCTTCGCCATCTCTTGAACTGTTCTATTTTTTTGTTCAACTACTCCATTTTGTTGTGGAGTTCTTGCTGCTGAATACTGTCTCTTTATTCCATGATCTTCATAGAACTCAATAAATTGATCTGACATGAATTCTCCTCCTCGATCTGATCTTAGACACTTAATCTTCAGATTAGTTTCATTCTCAACTAATGCTTTGAATGCTTTGAACTGTCTAAAAGCTTCTAATTTTTTCTTTAAAAACATTATCCAAGTCATATGTGAAAAATCATCAATAAGCAACATGAAATATTTATCACCTTGAGTACTTTGAGTCCTCATAGGTCCACATAGATCAGTGTGAACAAGCTCTAACATCTGAATGGAAGAGTACTCTTTTGTTTTGAACCACCTTCTAGCCTACTTCCCATGTTGACAAGGTTCACAAAGGGTGTTAGATGGCTTTGTGATCATTGGAAGTTTCTTGACTGCTTGATTTTTGCAAATTTTGACAAGATTGTCAAAATTTATGTGCCCCATTCTCTTGTGCCATAACCAACTTTCTTCAATTTGAATCAAACAACATTTTTGATCTTTGATGTCTAATAACATATATAAGTTATTACCTGTTCTTTGAGTATCTGTAATTAATACATTTGAATCTTTTCTTCTAATTTCACAACCTTCTACATAAAAATTTAGTGTGTGCCCCTGATCACACATTTGACTTACACTCAAAAGATTATGCTTAAGACCTTTTACATATAAAATATTTTCAATTTTAGTTCTACCATTATCTAAACTTAGTGTACCTTTTTCGATAGTTTTGGCAGTAGTATTTTCCCTAAATTTTACTGTGCCACCATTGATCTTTTTTAGGGTTATGAACTTGCTCTTTTATCTTGTCATGTGCCTCGAACATCCGCTATCAATAAACCATGGCTTTTCTTTATTTCTTGCATGCAGAGCTGTCTAGACCAACATAGAACCTTCAGATTGTTTCTTCTGCCATGTCTGAACCTTTTTCTTGATGAATGAAGCCCTGAAACTTTGGTCCTTCTTGACTAACTCGAACACGCTTCTACAATACCGAGCTATGTGTTCAAAGTTGTTACACTTGTAATAAATTATGGTCTCTTCATCAAAGCTTGATAGAGAAGCAAAAGAGTTATAGCTTCTGCTTGACTCTACATGACCTTCCTTTTCCTTATTTTTGAGATTGTTAGCTCTTTTTCTACATTCTAATTTCTTATGACCATATCCATTACAATAAAAATAGTAACCATAAAAATAGGACCTATTTGTGAATCTCTGACCTGATTGCCGTTTATAGCTTTGTTCCTTCCAGCCTTCTTTGTCCTCTATATTATCCATTCCTTCCATTCTTGTTTCTTTATTTGTAAGAGCTTCAACATAGCTCTTCTTCTTTTCAAAACCGATACCTGTCTTATCTGATATTGCCTTTTGGCTTTCTAATATCTTATTCAACATATTAGTGCTATTCTCAAATTTTGAATCATTGACTATTTTAATATTGACTGCTTTCTCAATCTCTTCTTTTAAAGAGGCAATTTCAATAACATACCTTTCACATTTTTTTCTTGCTATTTCCAACTGTGCCATCAGATCTTCAATTATCTCCTTTAACCCCTTGTCATTTTTCTCGATTTGATGCTTTAATCTTCAATTTTTTTTTCAACAATTTTCAACTCTTCTAAGGCACACATGAGTTCTCATTTCATATTCACTTCGGCTTCATCCTCTTCTTCTTCTTGATCAACTATTCTTTTGCTTGCAGAGGCACCTTTATGTATGGCCATCTTGTGCTTTCCTGATCTACCTTCAAGCTGTAAAACTTTTCAAGAAGGAACCAACTCTGATACCAATTGTTAAGCACAAAATATACTGAGAGGGGGGGTGAATCAGTATATATGTCTTTTAAATCTTTTCCTTAATCAAACATTCAAAATATGTAATAAAAATTAAATAATAAACATCACACAAGAAAGAGAGAGACACCAGATATAACGTGGAAACCCAATGTGGGAAAAACCATGGAGAACAATCTCAAGTATATTAGTGAGAACAAACCCACAGGAGCACCATACCCCTTTGCCAAGTACCAACCTCAGCTACAATTCGTGAGCACCACCCCACAGGAGCTTCAAACCCCTTTGCCAAGCACCAACCCAGCTATCATTTGTGAGCACCAACCCAGATGAGCATCATCCACTTTGTGTAAACCACAGACCTATCTCTTAATGTTGCTAAATCAACAAATGATAGTTCAATACAACATCTCTTTCCTCTCTCTCACCTTTGCTCTTCTAAGCTAGATAATATAATATCAAATTAACCTCTCACACTCATATTACAAATGGCTACTCAAGCCTTTATTTATAGCTTTTCAAATGACCTTTGGCCTTCCCCCTTTGTGACCTTTCAATTTTCATGAAAAATGGTGCCAATCTTGGATGACCCTTCATATCTAAGCATTTAAAAATTCATGTGGTGACCCTTCATAACCAAAAATGTCCTTCCCACTTTTGTCATTATCTTTGGTGACTTTTCGTATTCCTTAAAGTGTCCCTTCATGAGAAATTTGCCCTTACTCTTTTGTCTTCACTTGGTGACTCTTGGTATTCCCCAAAATGACTCTTCATGGGAAAATGCATCCCATCCTTCTTTTATCTTTACCTCATGGCTTTTTGACTTCTCCATGGGTTCTTCTTTTGTCTCATATGCAACCAAAAATATAATCATTAATATTAAATAAATATTAACTCATATTAGCCAAGATAAACAATATTAAATGCAATGGGGCATTTATCATTAATAATGCTAAATCTTTGACATCAATGACAATATTTCCAACAAGAACACCAAAGGGTTTTTCTAACAAGGACATGAAAGTTGTAGGGCCCATCATTGTAGTAGATCTAAATAGATTGGAACTACTGATGGGTATTCAAGTTTTGGGTTTAAAGACTAATAAGGAAGATAGAGGATTCCTCACAAAGCTTTATGGAGTTTGATCTAAGAATGATGAGCCTTGTTCATGGGTGGTGGTCATTTTAAGTGATTTTATATGGTCACTTGATACACATAGGGTCTACAAATGATGGAAAAAAATCTTGTGAAAGACCAAATTTGTAGAGGACTATTTTCAGTCTCACTCAATTTTGATCATGGTGGGTAGAGCAAACCAAATCAAAACTTGTCTTACCAGAGTGGATGATAGAAGATTCTTCCCTTGCCTTTTTTGGTTGTGGGGTTTGCCAAATATTTTAAGGATATTACTCATATTTGGAAAGAAAACCCTATGGCATTTCAAACTATGGCCGAACTATTGAGGATGAGATGGTTAGGTCCTTATTGAGAATTATCCATTAATGGATCTAGTGTGAGGAAAATCCCACTTGTATATTAGATGTACAGAGGTTATGTAGAAATCCCTGGTGGTAGAAGATTGTTTGCCTCTAACAGACTCTTATTTCTATAGTGTAAGTCTCAGGGAAGACCTATTGTTGGGATTTATCTTTTTGAATCTCATTGCTTTACAACATCCTTGTTTGTTCTACTGGAGTGGATGATAGTGAGTGATTATTATCATTCTTGGTCAGTTTTGATTATGGTGGATAGAGGAAACCAAATCAAAACTTGTCTTATCAGAGTGGATGATAGAGGATTATGTGCTTGCCTCTTTTAGGTTACAAGGTTTGCCCAAGATTTTAAGGATATTGATCATACTTGGATATAAGTTTTGGGATTCTTGGTTTTCATCATAAGATTTTATGGAATCATATCTAACATGGATGAATCCTCCTCAGGGTTTTTAGTTCATTTAGACATGTTTTCACTCCTAATGCATGTAGGGAATGTGAAAGAAGGATGAAAAATACACTGAATAATAAAGTTGTGAAGATCCTTATTTAGTTTTAGTTGGTTTGGTTTGGGGTGGTTATATGAATACTAAACAAATATTATCTTATCATAGTGGATGATAGAGGAATCCACCTTACTAGTTTTAGTCGGAGGAAAAGCCCAATTACTATGTCTCAGCTACACAAAGGTCATACAAAATACCCAGGTGACAGAAGACATTCTACTCCTGGGGGATTCTTGTTATGTAGAGTAAGCCTCAGGGAAGTCCTACCAAAAGGTGTCATCCCTTAGAATCTCATTAATTTGAAACATCTTTGACTATGCTAAGGTTATGGGAACATTTAAAACCTTTGTGTTATGGTTGTGGGAGCTTTTAAACCCCCTTGTTTTATTAAGGTTATGGGAGCCTCCAAACCCTCTTGTTGTTCTTGATATAGTTGTGGGAGCCTTAAAACCTTGTAACTGGGCTTTGAAAAGGCTACAGGATCCTCAAAACCCTCTTTATTACACTTGGTTTGGTGGGGAATATTTAAGTCCCTTTTATTATGCTTTGTAATGCTTGGTTGTGGGTCAATCACATAAAACTTTCCTCCTAGTTGAGGGTCCAATTATCAAAACCCTAACTTGTCTGGTTCATAGCTCTGGTTTCAAAATCATTTATCTCATAAAATAAAAAAAAATGGTTGTTTTTATTTAGGTTTCCAATGTTGGTGTGTGTTTTTAGGAAATCACTTTTGCTTCCATCTAAGAGTCCAAAGTGTATTTTAGTGGTGTTACAGTGTGGCTCTCCAAATCTATTGAATTGTACTTAAACTAAGTTCATTTATAAGCTAAAAAAACTATTGTGCTGATGGATTAATAATTGTGTTGTTATTTTTTTGCCTTAGGTGAGCCTATGGTTGGAGTTTGAGAGAAAAAACAATACTTTTTGGATATGTTAATTATGTTATAACAGCTCCATGTGATAATAGTTTTTTTCAGTTTAATTATTTATAATTGAAATAAGAATAGAAATATGCTAAGGTTTGTAAATTATATTTGATTATTGTATGAGTCATGAATTTATGTATAATTATCTCTATTAAATTAAAATTAATATATTTTTAATTTAGATTCAATATGAAATTTTGAGCACACTGAACTATATATGTATTTGCTAAAGTGTTTCCATTTATTACTATTAATTATATGGGCAATGTTAAATAACAAAACTTTTAAAACCCATTCAAGCTAGATATATCATATAATAAAATCTAAAACTTAAATGTTTGTTGAAGAAAGTTTATTATGGATGAATTTTGAATGAACACAACTTTCTAAAGTGACTCCCAACACTCATGACTATCACTATAAATGATATACAAAGGCCCTGCACATGGTTGTTGAGTGTAATTGTATATATCAAATAAAATATGTGTAACAAACAAAATATGAAACAAAACAAGTAATTTAATTAAAAATAAAAATAATTTAGATGTTATGTTATTTGATCTTATTATTTTGTCATATATTTTTTTTCTTATTTATAGATCATTAGATGTGTGCACATAACTGAATTCATTTCATTTCATAAACTAATTTTAACATAATTTTTAATGATTTTATCATATAATAATTTTAACATATATTTTTATGTTTTTTAAAATTTTAAAATATTAGTAGGCATACATAGCTCAGATAATTGTTTAACCCTAAATTGAAAGATATGGGAGATATGGTTAATAATATAGAGTAGTCCAGGGCACAAGGGTGATAAACTACCTCTATACTAGACCAATTAATAGAAAACTCAGACAAATAATATTTTAAATTTATACAATTGAGATTGATAAAAATAGTAAATAACATTTATTGATAGATATTTTAATAAATTAGAAATAATGATACTTAGCTAGTTTATTATGCGCATATAAGTTTTAGTGAGAACATGCTATAAGTGGACTAGATGATGATCCTGTAATAGTCATTATCTTCTACAAATATCTTTTTTGTGGCCTCATACACTTGCATCAAATCTAGATAATTATGTCGATGCAAGTGTCTAACTCTACCATAGGTGTCTTATATAGAATATTTTTTGGATCTGGATACAACCAACTAGAGCCTTCTAGGTTTTTATCGCCTTTCTTATGATGTCTTCAGATTGTTTGCATAGGCTATTGCTCTTTGTTAAATGATCAAACCTTAGCTTTTCATCTTTGGAGTGATCATGTGAAAAATGGGTTAGTGGACTCACAATGTCGAGCTAACCCCAAATACCCCTCTATAAATGGGCATTACCTATATAGCCACTACTTCGAAGAGAGACACAAATTGATGTAGTTCTCTCCTATGTGTTGGCTTCTATGTGCACAAGGGTGCAATGTGTGATAAGAAAAAAAACATGCAATGACCTAACTTATAACTTGGAAAATATGGCTCATGGACTATTGTTTAAATTCTTCAAACTTGTAATACGATTGCTCATATGCTTAATATGGAAATAGGGACAAATAAGGAATATTTTCTCACTTGAATGATTGATTTAATGCTTCTTTGTATGTTGCCTTGTGAGTTGTATGTGATTTCAATGTGTATAAGACTAGGGTACTATATAAATCAAATTTTAGTATCTATATTTTTCCTCTATTTAATCTCTTAATGGAATTTTTAGTTTAAAAGAAAGAAATGTGTACCTGAGTGTGTACAACACACCTTGTCTTTGCATGAGCCCACCTTGAGTGCTTTGTTGGTGACTAACCTATAACTAAGAGCATGTTACAATATAAAATTAGTGTATGAAATTTGAAATTGAAAGAATTTGAAATTCTTGAAATTATAAAGAGCAAGATTAGGAGTACAACTAGGTGTTGATGCAACCATCTTACCTTTTAACAATTTGATTTGAAATGATGCCTCATTATGAAGCATTGAAACTGAAATTAGGACAAATCTAAACTTACAAATGCTACCAATCTTTGAGAATAACATGCTCCCAACTTTGGTGTAAAAGAGAGTTGCAACATGGACATTGAGCTTATTTCATCTCAATCGTGCATAAACTAGTGAGCGTGAGCGATTTAATCACCTCATACTATATATCTAATGAGGTTGGATGACTTAATCAAATTCAACCTATAATTATAGTGAAGTTAGATGATCTAATCAAATCTAACTTTTAAATTTGGTAAGATCGAGTGATTTAATCAACTCAATCTTTTAGAGGTGAACTAACTATTATAGTAGATTAGCTCGATAACAGTCCATAATGGTCCATCTTGGGTATGATAACCATCCATAATAGTATTTAAAATCTATAAAATGACTTTATTTAATAATTTTTAGGTGCCCCTTGCATGGTATATGTACCTCATATATGTATCAAGTTTAAATCTAGGTAGAATAATAATACAAATGTATAAAATGTTGCCATAAATGTGTATCTAAATCATATAATTGTGAAATAAAACAAATTTTAAAACTAGTACAAGTGTGGAGAACATGATTTTATAATATGCACCCGTTTTAATTTAAAACTATGAAAATGTTGAAGTTATGCCTCTATGACATGCCCACACTACAATTTGAAACTGTGAAAATGTGAAAGTCATGCCTCTATGACATGCCCCCACTGACATGCCCCCCCTTTTAAGGTAAGGGGAAATAGAATCTATTAGTTTCCTTACCTCAAAAAGATAATATAATTGTAAGAGCCATGTATGGATCATGTAGCATATAGGAATATAATGTCAAGGTAGATATAACATTGAAGCATGTAGTATGTGATTACATCAAGTCTTAAGATGCATGATATAGATCATGGCATCATCTAGAGAGTAACAATAAAATTTCAACAAGAAATCAAGAACACACATAAGATCACTTAAAGGGAAAGCAAAATTAAATGATCCAAGGAGACCTCATACAAGGGACATGTTCAAATGCTGCACAACTAAAGGGACATGACTTATTTAAATGTCCACAAAGCATATAATGATATATTCAAAGGTATATACAACAAACAATGACATTCAAATTTCCTAACGAGCAAACAAAGGCTTGGGGGCCAAAATCAAAGGAGCATATTCAAATGCTCAAACATGAAAGATAATATAAGACAATAGTAAGCAAGGTAAGACACTTAAGGAAGTACAAGAAGGAAAGCATGGAGTAAAAGTAACCGACATGAACATAACATACTATTTCTTACATGTGTTAGCAAAAAACTTTAAGTACATAGCATAACAAGTATAATATGAAAAGACATGAACATGGTATAAGCATGTGTAAGTAGTGAATCTCAAACATGATAATGGAAAGTGATCAAAAAATAATATAACTTGGGGTATATCGTGATAAAATAAGAAGATACCCCAACATACTTATGACTTCAATAGAGAGAAGCCCCAAAATCTATATGTGCACATATATCATGTATCTAAGTATGCATGTATCACATTCAAATGATGTGCAAAATATATGTGTATATATGGAAATGAATGATATGTTATTTACTAACATGGATCAATCAACATAAGTATAAAAATAGTATAACTAGGAACATGTTGAATATTTTTGAATTATTTGAATGTTATACACACACACACACACACACACACACACACACACACACACACACACACACACACACACATATGTATACACACACACACACACACACACACACACACACACACACACACACACATATTTGAAACATTTGATTTTTTTGTATTTTTCGAAATATTTTAAAAGAAAGAGGTTACCCTATGATCCCATCCAAGGGATGCTCATAAGTAGCTTCAATATTGAAATGAGGTATATCAAACTAATTGTATTGCCAATGAACATATAGAAGTGTAATATCTAGCACTATAGGTTTTGTGATGCTCTGCATATGTATCATAAGACTATGTGGTCTTGAAGAGGTAAAAAAAGGAGTAGGGGTTAATTGAACCCATTATTTTATGCTCTGTAGTTTACTGAAAGTAGAAATAGTAGGAAAATGTTTAGTTGCTTTGGATAATTGAGTATGTTGTGTAGTAGTAGATGAAGTTTTTATGGAATCCACTATGTATCTCTAATGTAATGGTATCTCAAGTATGGGCTACCTAAAAAAGAAGATTGTTTTTTTACTACCCTTTCATACAGGATTAACCTTAGTGGGTTTGATATTTAGTTGCCTTCGAAGAAACTTTTCTTGTCCAAGTGGATGTTCATATGAAATTATAGGAATTGTGACTAACATGTTGGTATGGATGTATTTAACACATCCATGAATTATAAAAGGTATTGCATAGACTTTATGTATCTAAGTTCATCCCAATAACATATCACAGACTCACGTGTATGATATAATTGAGAAGGTAATGACCACATGTGGTGGGCCAACTTGTAAAGGTAAGTCATCTCACCAAGAACATGTTTTAAGGTCCCATCAAATTCTTTGAAAATTTTAATTAAAGGGTACAAATAATTATGTGTATATCCCAAATGTGCAAGTAATTTCATTATGAAAACATTCTATTAACACCATTATCAATCATAACACTATGAATAGACTAGTGATTAAAGTATGTTCAAATAGATAATGAGTGGAGATATGAGTCATCATCAACAATTTCAATGTAATCAAAAGTAATAGATGGTATATTAACCATGGGAGGTATATGCCATGTATAAGTACCAATGATCCCATTTAATGGGTGCCCATAATATGGTGGAGGAGGATGTGCATTATATTCCATTCGTACTTCAAGATTCTTCTGAGAATGCTCGTGTAATGGATCACTAAACATATTTTGGTTTTAATGGTCACTAGGTTGTGACTCTAAATCCTTTGGAAGATCATAAAAGGTAAGTTGTTGGTTATTGAGAAGGTCTTGGATCTTATGCTTCAAGTTATAGCATTGATTAGTAGAATTACCAAGGTCTTGATGATAGTCATAATAAGTAGTGGCATCATATCTATGGGGTTTAGGTCTACTCATATCAACCTCTATGAGAGGAGGGAGATCTATAAGATGACAATCTACAATCTTCTTAAGTAGTGACTCTGGAGACTCAGGGAATCATGTAAATTATCTAATTGGTGCATTGGATAAGACAAACTGATTAGATTATTGTGACATCGCATTAACAATTGTAGTTAATTTTTTTAGGTTATGTAGGTTTCACCTTGTAGCTTGGATTGATATGAAACATGGTATTGAATGTTGTTATTATGTTTGATACATATTTTGATGAAATAAGTTTCATTTCATGATCTTGCACAATATGGCATAAGTCACCAAAAGATTTGAACTTTTTGAAAATAGTGGACTTATGTAATGGGGTAAGCAAACTTTACTTGAAGATGTCTTGAATTGTATTTTTTGTTTGAGCATTTGAATACACTCTTTTAATTATGGCCCTTGTGCCATTTTTTGCCTATTTGGAAATTTGAATATGCCATTGTTTGTTGCATGGATCATTTGAATACTTGATTAAGTTTTTCTTGGTATATTACCTTGTGAGTTGTATGTGATTGCCAGGTGTACAAAACTGAGGTACTATATAAATTAGATTTTTGTATCTACAATAATTATATGTAAAAGATGATGATAGATATCATTTTTAGCAATATCTATAATGTCATAGAGAAGTACCGATCTGATTATTCTAATGAGGCTGAGGGCAAAGCAATAATGATGACATTAGAATGAATCGATGTGGTCGATCATCTAAAAACACTACCTAAGCATCATTGGCTTGGTCATCATTTACCTAACCAACCACCTAATACTATGTGAATTCATCAGAAAAAAACCTCTATATATCTTGACTGATCCCATTTAATTAGAGGAGACTACCTTGTCGAGTCAGTTATAGTTATATATAGCTTTAACTCAAGAATTGTATCTCTCAACATCTTTTACATAGATTTATCTAAGATATGTATGCTAATTAATAATAAAATAAAATAAAAAACATAAAAAAATATGTTAAAATTAGTATATGATAAAAAATAAAAAATTATTTTAAAGGATGTTATATGAAATGAAATGAAATGATTTTAATTACGTACACACATCTAATTGTCTATAGGACCTTAAATTGTTCCCACAACTTCTATTGTGAATTTTTTTACGATGAATGAATGAATGAATTTTTTTAGTAATTTCCATGAGAACAAGTAGTTTATGGGACCAAGGGATGCAACAAAGTTGTTTCATATTAATGCAATCTCTTGAAACAAGGATTGTCCTACTATCTTACGAAATTTATAATCCCTTCTCGATGCTAACTCAACTATTATGGAATTTGATTAGAAAACTTTTTGTTTTATTTAACCCTTCTTCTTCAAACAAGTTAGTTAAGTTTTCAACCCTCAAATTATCTTTGTATTTGATAAATATATCATTATATGTTTCACACTCCATAGTGAAGTGTCATTCTATCTCCACTACTCCCTTCTCACAAAATAAACATGTTATTATTTCCCATTCTTTTTTGGGCATTGTCCACCTACCAATATCACTTCTAAGATGATGTGAGCTAGTCCTTAACTATGTAATCAACATCTATATTTTGTATTTGATTTATGTGTCGATGTATGTATTTTCTTTGTGCTCTCATGTGGGATTAAATTCTTTGATTTTGTATGGTTTCTTCCAGCCATACTGCTTTATCCATATGGTTGTCCCAAATTTCTCTCTCACAATTTTTTATTTCCTCATTGGTGTTTGGAAATTTATACATGTTGATGTCTGGTTTAGTCATCCATTTGTTGTTGTGTTTCATCCACATGTTTTTTTTTTTGGTTTAGTTCTTCTTCCATTACCATTTTGGCCATCAATGATTCACCATACTTTGCATCTTTTTAAAATAAATTAATATCTGAGTCAATACCAATTTTTCTAACAAAAAAGTACTTGTTTTAGCTAATAGAATCTCAAATGGAACTAAATATTTAAATTTTAGGTTGTTTATGATTAAATATTTTTGGATTCTCTCTATTTGTCTCCAATTTAGGTTAGACACATTGTCGTGACAAGTAGGCTGAACAAGGTTCTCTTAGTTTTCTAATACTATAATTTTGCATTGTTGTAACTATTTTATAGTGAGTAAAATGCCTTACACCCTCCTTGAATTATTTTTTCTTTTTAGGTCTCCCAACTAAGCTTCTTGTGAAAATCAAGTCTAGGATCCTTGTATTCTTCCACTACTTTCAGTGGGCTTCCTTAAAAAAGGAACTCAATTTGTTTTTTTTTCTCTATAGAGAAAATATTCATGACTTTTATTTTGTTAGTATTCACTTGAATCCCCACCTATTAGTAGAAGAGCTCTAGAGCCTTCAAGTATTCTCTTAGACCATGGGTTTTTTTTGCAATTAGAACAAGATTTTTATTTGATCAAGTACAAGTAGGTTTTATAAGGATCCTACATCCCATTAGCTAAAAAATTAGCATAATATATCAAAGTAAGTCTCAAGGACTAAAAAACAAATTAAAACATAAACTATAGGAATAACCAAAAAAAACCAAAAGCATAAGACCAAAAAAAAGATGGTATTACTCAGTGTGCTCCATGAGTTCCTTGCTATGATCCAAATTCTCCACCTTATCCTTCAAATTTGCCCTGATGATTCTTGCATAGGTCCTTTTGTCGGGGCCCTCAATAGTGTCCTTTAGGGAGATCATCCTATAATTATTTTTGGCTTCCTTTTTTGGCTTCTTCTTAGGAGAGTTAACCGGAGAAAGGGGTGTAGGGAAGGGTTTGGAAGTGTGTTGAATCACTACCTTTTCCTCTCTCTGTCTGCTGGATAGTCCTCTGCCTCTTTTATTTGCATAAAATTCCATAGAACCTTCCAAAATTCTCTGTTGATAGAGTTATATTCCTTAATTAAGGTACCCAAACTAATACCTTCTTTATGGAGTTTGTCATTGAATTCCTCCCACTACTTTTTGTTTTTCTGAATTGAATCTATCAAAATGGCCTTCCCTAATCAGAATAAGATCATTTGCATATAAATTTAACTTTACAACATATTTAGTTAGGTGGATCCCCCCTCCACCAACATTATCTATCCACTTCTCTAGTTTATCAATGTATGGTTGTTTAACTTTTCTTAGAAATAAGGTTTATCATAAAAATGTAGCCTAATCAAGTAAGAAGTAAGATATTCTAAAAAGCAAGACAATTAAATAATTCAAACTCACAATATATTCTGATATAGTGTTAAATTATGAAAATATGCTAAATATATAAAGTGCAATGTTAAACAAAAATTTGCATGCTTAAACACAAAGAAGAGATAATACTTAGATTGTTTACTGATTCATAAGTATATCTGAGAAGTGAAAGTATAGAAATAATTAGGATGATTTTAAACTATGATTCATCAGATTCTAGACATTAGCTCTTTGTCAACCTAGACACTATCAATTAAATAGGGACACTACCATCAAGGCTTATGTCCTGAAGCCTACACTTCTATCCATAATGAACTACAAATCATTTTTTATAAATTCCACCTATACCTATTAGGGTTCTTTGTCACCTTATAAATTATCAATTGCGATAACATGCATAGGTTCAAAATATCAACTTATTGATCAAAACATTAGATCCTCTAATTAGGGCATGCCATATTGTAAAAACAAGAATTAGTAGGAACAAGTAAAGTTGAACTAACCTCAAAACCCCTATGTTAGTCAACATTGCCTACATAGCCCTATAATCTTAAGAGGGCCTTTAACCAATGTAGTTCTCCCCCATAAGTGGGCTTGTGTGTGAACAATGGTGTAATATGCTATATGCGAGTGCATGTAGTGATCTAGATTGAAACTTGAGAAATATTGCCCATGGGATACTATTTAAATGATTTAGACCTATAAAAATATTGTTCCTATGATTGATATGTAAATAGGGAAGAATAAGACAACATAACTTAGTTGTGAAAATGTTTTAGTGAACTTGATAGATGTTTGGTTAGTAAAATACTAGATGTAAAATGAGTGGGCTTTGTTTTGTATTTATAACTCACTTTTTGAAATAAATCTCATAGAGGGTTAATTAAGACAAATATGTCGACTCGTATGTATCAAAATATTTACAAATTTGAGACTTTGTAGGGTATTAACACTAGAGTTGGATCTAAGACACTAGTATCTAGGTTTGAATGATAGTGTCTTAGAGAGTAAAGAAATATTACATATCTATGACTAAAAGTGAAGGATATATATCAAGTTTTAAGAATACTATGGGCTATAGGTGATCTAGGTAATCACAATATTAGGGTTGGATCATAATATAAGCATTTAGGCATAGTGAGATGGTGAACTATGAGCCTTTCAATGATTGGAAGGGCATGAACTTAAGGGTAGAACCTTGAGTGACATTTCTCAAATGCACAAGACATGTTCATCATGTAAAATCCAGATCTGAGTATCTAAATTTGTCGCTCACCTTTAATCTAGTAATGTATAAGGATTGAATTACTAGGTTAAAGTAAATACTTGTGTACAATGGTGTGTACAATACACCTTACTTTGATTTGATCCCTATTTGAATTTATTTATGTGTATGACCTACAACTAATAACATGTTATAGGTGTAATTAGTGCATATAATATAAAAATGAATAATAAAATTCACTTGAAATAAAAGAGAGTAAGGAAGGAGTACACATGTGTGTCGATGAAACTATGTTGGCCCTTGATAATTTGATTTGGTAATGATGCTTCCTAGTTGAAGCATTGGAGAGAGGTTCACAACTAAACCTTGAAGATGTGAAGAGGAGAATTGGAAGGTGATTGTGCCCCCAATCTGGTGTAAGGGTGAGTTATGCGAAGTCGATCGAGTGCATTGAATATTGAGAACACATGTCAAATGTATATATAATCTAACCAATCTCACCCAAGTCAAATGGTGTAACCATATCGATCCACAAAATAGAATTAGTGCCAAGTCCATAAAGCGCATTGAATCTAGATTGTAATACTCAAGGGAGCCCACTGCTTCAGTAGATAAAAGCTTAATTGATGCATCTTGGTAAGGTTGGTGCATGAATAAGCATATAATTTGAATATTTATCTATAATTTGGTGCATTTTCAGGGCATATGCACCTCAAATGTGTCTCAAGTTGAATTATTTGTCAAAATGTAACCTTTTATTTGTAAACTATGTATAATATGCACCATAAATATGAAAAACCATGTCCCAAATCTATGAAAATTAGTGTTAAATGTATATGACCCAAATGTATATTTGAATCAAGTAAATTGTATAAAATTATGCCAATTTTGTAA
The DNA here is from genome assembly GCA_037957365.1 of Torreya grandis. NCBI lineage: Eukaryota > Viridiplantae > Streptophyta > Pinopsida > Cupressales > Taxaceae > Torreya > Torreya grandis. The sequence goes on along the minus strand of JARHVA010001037.1, from coordinate 1,478,635 downwards.
ACTATATGTATGCAGACTTATGTCTCTATGACATGCCCCCATTGTTTAAGTGAGGGGAAAGTAATGTAAGAGTTACCTTACTCAAAAGGATAAGATAACCATGCTATATATGTATTCATGATGTATAAAATAAAAATATAGAGTTATCAAATCTAAGTAGATGCATCAATGAACCTCACAGTATCCAAACATAACAAGGCTTAAGATGCATGATATGAATCATGGAAATGTTTAGAAGTAACAAGCTCAATCGATAATCCAACACAAACACATGAACACTAAATGCCACACAATAAGGGGTCTAATGAAACTCTAAATAAGGGGCATGTTCAAATGTCACACATTCAAAGGGAAGACTATGTTCAAATGTCCTCACACCAAAGGAACAATCAATACTCAGGAAACATGGGATTACAAACAAGGAACATGTTTAAATTTTTCACAATCCAAACAATATAGCAAACAAGAAAGTACACTCAGATAAGCCATGTGATAAGATGCTTAAGTGAAATAAACAACTAGCATAAGCATATCATATTAATCCCTGCATACATGTGTTAGCAAAATGTCATGTAGAATAACATATCAATTACATTGTGTAAGATAGTAGCACGAGTATAGGCATGTGTAAGATTTAGTATATAAGATCAATATGATAGTAGAGGTGATCATAAAATAATAGCATTTGTATCAATCGTGATTAATAGAAGCAAGATGCCCTCAATGTAGTGTGTCACATGGGTAGATGAAAGGTCCAACATTTGCATGCCCTTGTATCATGGATCTAGTGTATGCATGTATCACATGCAAGTACCTATGAAACATATGTGTGTAAAGAAATGATGTGTTATCTACTAACATTAAGTAAACAACATATGCAAAAACTAGTAAAAATGTGAAATGCTATTTTTTTTTGTATTTTTGCTTTATTTGAACATTTTTCTATTTTTTTTAATTTTAATTAATTAATTTATATTTATATGTAATACTTAAAATAATTACACAAATACATAATATTCATTAGGATTTTGACGAGCTCGCCTTCAAGTGTAACAAGATGGTACACACCTTTTCCCAAATTTTCTATAACTACAAATGGGCCCAACCAATTTGGTTTGAATTTACCTTTTTATTTTCTTTCATCATTAGTATTATTTTGATTTTTTTAGTACTAGATCACCCACATTAAAATCATGTGGATAAACTTTCTTTTTGTATGCACTTAACTTGATCTTGATAAAATTGTAGACGTTCAATACCATGTGTACATTTGCACTTAACTATGCTAACTAATATGGTCACTTTTTATGATACTCATTATTTTGAATAATATCCTTGAGAAAAACACATAAAGATGGGATTTCAAGCACAATTAGTAGAACTACCTCTGTACCATAAACCAAGGAGTAAGGTGTGGCTTAGATAGGTGTACAAACACTAGTGCATCATGCCCATAAGGCATAAACCATATGTTGATGCCAATCTGTATAGTATCTTTCAACCATTTTTTCTAGTATCTTAACAATGTTTTGTTTGTCACTTCTACTTGACCATTACCCTGCAAGCATGCTCATGTAGAGAAGGTATGCTTGATTTTGTATTTGTTGCAAAAATGCTTCACTATTTTGTTCTTAAATGATGATCCATTATTTGTAATAATAGCTGAAAATAAACTAAACTTGGAAATAATATTGGTCATCATGAATCTGCATATGTTGTTTCTAGTGGTAAACTTGAGGGGAATTATCTCTACCCATTTGGTAAAATATTTTTTAGTTGTGATTATGAATTTATTCCCTCCTATTGATGCCAGGTTTATTTTTTCAATCAAATAAAATCCTCAAAGGTAGAATGGCCATAGTGAGACAATCAATTGTAATTCATGAGATGAAGTGTGATTTAAATTGTTATATTTTTGACATTGGACACATAATTTAGCATGTTCAACACATTCTTGTTTCATTGTGGGATAATAATAACCATGTCATAATAATTTGTGGGACATTACTTTTCTAATGAAGTGTCCCCCACACTCACTGTTGTGCATCTTTAAGAAAGCGGTTCTTACTTCATGTCTTTGTTAAGGCATAAGAGTAACTATCCATTAAAACCTCTTTTGGAAAAGGCATACCTAATAATAACATAATAGATCACTTCTCATTGTAGTTTAAACTTATAATTTCAAGTAAAATGATATGGTATAAAGGCTCGATATAGGAAATTATATATATCACTGAACCATTTTGTATTTGTAACACTACATGTGATTACAAGCACTGGTAGAACATCCATTTCATCTGGTGCAATTGAAGGCTATTGTAACAATTGTATAGTAAAATTTATGTAATCATCATTAATATCCAAAAGCATTAGTGATGTTGCACTAGCCATTGGATCAACATGGTGATTATCCTTATGTGGAATACTTTCAAAAGCAAATGTGCCGAGTGTTTCTCTGAATCTATCTACCATTTCTTTGTATGGAATTGAATGCTCTTATTTTGTTTGATAATGATTTTTCACCTGATTAACAACTAACTAAGAGTCACCAAAAACTTGAATATGTTTGACATGAATTTTTTGTGCTACATACATACCAATGATCGAGGTTTCATATTCTACTATATTGTTGGTGCATGAAAAAATTAGTTGATAAGAAAATGGCATATATTCTCATTTAAGAGTATAGAAAATGATACATGCCAACACCTATCATACATCTAGATCCATCATAAAACATAGTCCATGTATTATGTGATACGTGATAGGCCACTACCTCATCATGAAAAGCCATAGTCATTGAAAAATTCTCTGATAATGGAGTTGTGACTAGTTGATCAACAATAAATTAAACTTTTAATAATTTTTGAGACATGAATTTAATATTAAATCTTTTTAATTGCATCACCCACTTAACTATTCTTACTGATAGATGGGTTTTTTTCATGAGAAACTTTAATGGGTCTTCTTTGACTATAACATGAATCTTGTTATTAAGCATGTAGTGTCGTAATTTATACATAGAAAATACTAATGCCAAGCATAGTTTTTTTTATTGAAATATAAGTGGATTCATAACCAACCAATTAACAACTCATGTATTAAATTTCTCATTCCCTATGATCATCATCATATTATGTTAATAAGGTCCCTAAGGCCTAGTGTAAGGTCTATCTAGTATTACAGGCATAAACACTGGTGTATTTTCTAAGTATTTTTTGATTTAATAAAAACTATTATGGCACACATTATCCCAATAAAAAATTGTATCTTTAATTAATAAACACATGAAAGGTATGGTTTTATCAGCTAATAAAACATCGAATTCCCTGAATTTTGCCTTGTAAACATTGCAATTGATTTTAGGTAGTTGTTGGTGGCATCTAAACAATGACCTTTATTTAATTTTGGATCAAACTTGATACCACATTGAGAAATAATATAACCCAAAAGTTTTCTAGAAGACACCCCAAAACCACACTTTTTTTATTTAATCACACATTAAACTTTCTCAAACATTCAATATATATGTCTTAAATCTGTAGAGTGATCTTGTTAATACTTGGATCTTGTTTTTAAATCATCGACATAATCTTCAACAATTTTATGAATAAAATCATGAAAAATATGTGTTATTGTGATTTGATATGTAGCTCTTACATTATTTAATATAAAAGGCATAAAATTATAACAAATGTTCCCCATTGTGTGGTGAATGCCATCTTTTCTTGATCTATGGGGTTGAACTTTATTTGATTATAACCAAAAAAATGATGCATGAATGAAAATGTCTCATACCCAGTGGTAGAATCAATGATCATGTTTATGTTAGGGAGTGGAAAATCATCTTTTAGAAAAGCTTTATTTAGATAACAAAAATATGTGGAACATTGAATGTCACCATTAGGCTTAGTTATAGGCACTATATTAGAAACCCAATTAGAATGTGCAATTGCTCTAATGAATTCTACATCTAGAAGTCTTTGAATATCATATTTTATAAGCAGGGCTACCTTGGGTTGCATCTTACAAATATTTTGCTTGACAGGCTTTGCATCTAGATATAATAATATGTTGTGCATTGCCACATATAGGTCAATGTTAGGGATGTTAGAATAATCCTAAGCAAATAAATTTGGGTGATCATGTAGGACATATCGATAATTTTGCCTTCATCCTTTTGCATCATTGTAGATAATAATACTAGTTGAGGATATCGATCTATTTCATAATTATATTATATTTTTTATTCATTAAGCAAGGTGTATCTTTATGCAATAAATGGTGCAGTAGGAATGACATTATGCACATCATGTGGAATATTGGGACCATCATTCTCATTGAAGTAAGCATGAGTAGAGGTGGTATGAAGAAACCTATTCATATGATATAAGGAAGGGAGATCCTCATATGCCTCCAAGTACTCTATCAATGACTCATCATTAGATAACTCATCTAATGTCTAAATTTCTAGCGAAGCATTCTCATCAATCAAATCAGGGTTGAGAAGTTATATATTGGAAGTAGTATTGGGCATGTGCATGCATTCAAAGGTAGCTTTTATTACATGTGCATGGATATGATTGATTTATTTGTTAACTGTAGATTTTGATAAAAACCCCAAGCCTTGTCAATTTGTATTATTTAATATGCAAAGAGGTTGGGTTATACCTTACTCATTTTTGCTCAATCCTTGACCTTTATACCCCTATTTTAGCAAACATCTAGAGCCAAAATCAGAATTTGTGAGTGTGGTGTGTAAGTATTCATTGGATGAACCATCTCACAACATTTTAAGGGATTTATATCCATTAGACATATATAAATGAACCTTTGATGACTAGATTTTAAACATGTTTGCAAAGTAGATGGAATCACATACATCTCATTCATCTAAGGGTGTCCCAAAAGTATGTTGTAATTTAAATCATTTGGCATAACTTGACATAGAGTAGGTAAAGTCTAGGGTCCTATAGTGATATATAATTTTATTTATCCTATGACCTTTCATGAAATGTTGTCAAATCCCTTGATATTCATATTGGAGGATTCCAAATATTTGGTCACAATCTCAAGTGAAGAAAGGAAATATATATTACAAGTATTAAGTCCTGAACCATTGTCCACAAGTACCCTTTTAACCATATTATTTTAAACACATACTTGAAAATACAAGGGCAATAAATAATCAATAATATGTTGTGTGGGTAAATCCTCCTTTTCAAAGGAAATATTATGTTCTATCAATTTGATATAATTTAGCACAAACTCCACATATTTTGGTTCCACTTTGCGTGGAAATATGGTCATGCATATTACTTCTAATATATTATCTTTGTATCAAGAAGACTTATATTATAAATCAAAGAGTGAAATTTTATCATTGACCTCATTGGAGTGCTTTGCAATATTATATGTAAACAATACTTGTTTCATGCACTCCCTTTGATGTTTAGTAATAGCAGGTAGTAGCTCATTATAACCATTATGACAAAAAGGGGTATGTATAAATACACTTGCTTTGGTTTTATCATGTTTTCAACCCCATTGTATTATGGTTTTGATTGATGTAGCAATGTATGAATGATAATAAATAATGACTACCCATGTGTATTATAAAAGGGAATAACTACCATATATATCCATGTTAATCATAATTATTTCTTTTATACTTGAAGAAAATTTGTTTTTTTTAATATGTACTAATTCAAAAAAACCCTAGGGCAAACTAGGATTGCACAAGAAGAATCAGAGGTCAAGTTCATCGAATGTTTAACTCTTTTTAAAAATAAGATTTAACATAAAAGAGTAGCCTAATCAAACAAAGAGTAAGCTACTATAAAAATCATGTCAATTAAAATATTTAAATTCACAATATATTATGATATAGTGTTGAATTACGCAAATTCGCTAAATATAGAAAGTACAATTCCCAACAATAATTTGCATGCTTAAACATAAAGAAGAGATAATAATTAGCTTGTTTATTGATGCACATGTAGATCTAAGAAGTGCAAATGTAGAAATAGTTAGGATGATGCTCAATTATAATTTGTCAGATTCCTAAAATTAGGTCTCTATCAACGTAGATGCTACCATCAAAATAGGGACACTAGCATTGACACTTATGTCTTGAAACTAACGTTTATACCTATAGTGAAGTACATGCCATTTTTTGGAAATTCTACCTGCACATGTTAGGGTTATTTATCGCCTTACGAATTATCAACTAGTATCATGTACATAGGTTCTAGATATAAGTTTTTTAATCAAAACCTTAGACCATCCAATTAGTGTATGCTACATTATAAAAAATGGGGGTTAGTGGGTTCAAATGAAGTCAAGCTGACCTCAAAGACCCCTTTGTCAGTGAGAGTTGCCTACATAGATATATACTCTGAAGAGGGCCTCAAACCGATGTAGTTCTCCATTTAGGTGGGCTTATGTGTGAACAATAGTGTAATATGCTATATGTGAGGGCATGTAGTTATCTAGCTTGTAACTTGATAAATATTCTCATGATTTTTTATTTGAATGCTTCAGACCTATAAAAATACTACTCATATTACTAATATGGAAATAAGAAAGAATAGGGAAACATATTTTAGTTATGTGAATGATTTAGTGAGCTTGATAGGTGCTTGCTTGGTAAATTACTATATGTATAATGATTTATATTGCACATTTTGAAATAAATATTATGTAAGATTAATTAAGATAAATAGGTTGATGTATACACATCACATGATTTGAAAATTTGAGCCTTTATAGGGTATAGACACCAACATTGGATCTGGGACACTAGCATCGATGCTAGTGTCTAGGTCTGAATTGTGGTGTCCTGGAGAATAGAGAAATGTTGATGATATGTCATTGAGAGTGAAGGATATCTATTAATTTTTAAGCATATTATGGGCTACAGGTGATCTAGGTAATTAGGATATCATGGTCAGACCATAAAATAAGCATTTAGGCTTTAAAAACTTTGGTTGGACTAGAGGAAATACATTGAGACAGTTGGAAAGGTTCAAGATGCAAGATAGCAAGCTGATGCACACCCTTCTCAGTTGGTAAGAAGATATCAACTACGTAGTGTCTATAGACTTAGGAGGAGTTGGAGGACATTATTTAAGTTTAGTATGTGAGTGCAGTGGGAAGATTGATATATGCAATGGTCTGGACAAGATTCAATATTGCACAAACAGTGGGAGTGGTTAGCAGATTCATGTCCGATCTAGGCAAGGAACATTGGGCAACGGTGGAGAGGATAAAATCTCTTATCAATGCAATATCAAAAAGAGTTTCCAAAATGATGTACCAAGATCAAAGATCTTTTATTAAAAAAAAAAACTCCATACATGATAGAAAACATCTTACAACCCACCAGAAAGGACTAGATGCTTTATAGTTCTTGTTCTTATTTTAATCCCAAATTACCCAAAAAATAATATTAATGTGTCCAAAATAAGTTAGTAGGACTTTAGAATACATTCAGATATGATAGCCAAAAATGAGAAAAAAAAAATATTTAAGATTCCTATCTTCATGAAATAATGTTCCTTAGAAGGAAAATTTATAACCCTCATTAAAACTTAAAAGCTGTCAATTGCATTACCTCAATAAATATAATAAAATATCATTGAAAAGTGAAAAATGTCTTTTTGATATTTTCCATCTCTTCACCACTTTTTTATTTATATTTTTAGATCGAGCGTAAGAGAAAGCTAAAATCTTAACAATGCAATAAGCATTCACAAGACCTAAAACCTCTCTATGAAAATCACAAAGAAACGTACCAAAAATAAAATAGTTGATGCATACATATGGTTGTCATAGGTATAAAACCATTCAAATTTTGTTACCTTAAGCAATGAGCTCATAGAGCTCATCATCATTCTCCAATCAAGGACCCTAGAGAATATTTCACTTTCAATCAAATGTGAACCTCACTGATTTTCCACCTTCAATCAAATGTGAACTTCATTGTTTTTTCTTTTTCATTTTTTAAAGATATTTTGCAAACATGCCTTTTATGGAATACCATATACTTGTCCTATCACATATTCCATGTGGCTGGATATATGTAGACCTCTATTGCAATATGATATGACATCCTCTTCCATGAATTTTCAGCTTCTAGAAAATCTTCCTGAAGGTGTTTTTTTTAGTTGTTAAATTTTATGATTTATCTTGACAGCTCCTCTTCAACTAGACTAGACTTTGGGCCCTTAATCTTCTTTAAGGTCTTACCACAATAAATTTTCTTACAATCCAATAATATAAATAGAAATGTGTTTGGTTGAATAAATTATATCAATTTTTGTGCACCACTAATCATCACAAATGTCTGACAAATGTTGCAATAGATTTATGCCATCAAATTTGTTTTTCTACAACCCATGAAGCCCCTTGAGCTGTAATGACATTTTTGTGTGTGGAAATTCATGCCTAGGTTTCATACTTTTGGAAAACAACTGTAATTACATTTAATTATGTGGTCATTTCATGCCTAGGCTGTAGATTGCCTAGTCCACTTTGACCATGAGCTGCCACATAATTCTTTACAATTGTGGTTGTCATTATGTTGGGCATCTCATATTTGTACAAACATGGATGCAAATTTGGATTCTCTCATGAAATAACTTTTTTTTTCAACTTTGATTTGATTGCATATGTCATGCAGTTTAATTTGGTCAATATATCATTCACCAAATGATTATCTATCTTTGCCATAGTTACCACTTACCAAGTTTGGAAATTTGAATTCATTCGAAAGGGAAAAACAATTCGAAATCTTGAATTCTTGAATTTTTTTGGAAAAATCAGATTGGAATATAGATGTGTGTGTGTGTGTGTGTGTGTGTGTGAGAGAGAGAGAGAGAGAGAGAGAGAGAGAGAGAGAGAGAGAGAGAGAGAGAGAGAGAGAGAGAGAGAGAGAGAGAGAGAGAGAGAGAGAGAGAGAGAGAGAGAGAGCATAGTTTTATAAATATGCAAAATTGACAAATACAATGAAAAACATTAATAAAATAATATAAAATGTTAATATTATATCATATTGGTTTCTTGGCATAAAACTTTAAAAAAATAAATAAAAAAATAGAAAAAAATAGGGCCGACCTAAACAAACTTATCTAGGCTGACCAAAAAATCTGGATTTGGCTGAATATAGTTTAGATCCGACCGGATTTGGTAACTAAAATCTTCAGACAAACCTCTCCAAACAATTTTTTGGTTGTCTTTTTTCAAGGATACATCTCAAAAAAAAATATCATGATGGACTTTTAAAAAATATCATTCTTTAAATATAAAATTTGAATTGCCTTTGAAATCTAATATTTTTAGATAGATATGCAAAACCTTTTTATCATATATCTTCTCGTATCCCAAAGAGAAATCATTCATATATTTACATCTTCCGCCATCTTCGTCTTTAATGGATGTGAATGATGTACATTTAGAATGTGCCCCGCTTCTTGAATTAGTACCACAATGAGTGTTAAAATAATTTCAATAAAGGTGAATGAATTTCACTTGTACACTAGCACACATGATAAAATATTTAAATTTCATTTCAATGCAATGCATTTCCTTCTTATAATACAATTTGTAAAATGCTTTTCATATGGACAGTTTTTTTTGTTTGTGTTTATTTTATTTGATTTGGTAGTACGAGAGTTTTAGGTTTTATTAATAAGAACAAAGAGAATTACAACACGCCTAAGATCCAATATAGTTATATATAGCTGCAATAGATATACAACATGAGAGCATCCACCATGAAGCTTGTAAACTAAAACATAACATAGGCAAAGACATAACCACTACAATAATAATACTATCTTGGTAGTTATTTATCTTCTTTCTTGTTGGCTTTATAAATTGTTGTATCTACTTAATGGGATTGTGATATGTAACCATCTTAAGTAGTATCACGATATTTTACATGTTGTAGAAGAGGAGTGTTGGAGAAGTGCAAGCCATTCATGTCTGGTAGATGAGTTTGAAGAGTATCTAAGACAAATTTTGCTGAAGCATCAATAAATTTGTTCGCAGATCTACAAATGTGAATTAATTGTATGTCTTGGAAAGAATTAGTTGATTTGATAATATTGACAAAAATGTCATCCTCTAGAAAATATGGTTTATGCTCAACTTGAACACTACTTATTTTGTCAACCACCCATTTTGAATATGAATAAATGATTATATGTTCATATTTACCTTTAGCCAAATGAATAATGCAATTAAAAACCATAAGTTCTAATGTATTTTTAGAAGCTAACCCAATCCATAGGAAAAATATGCCATTTGTTTCCCCTTTATAGTTCTTTAACACCCCAACCATCCCAGCTACTAGAGCTACCTCTTCAAGCTGCATTCATATTTATCTTAATGCATCCCACATGTGGAAGGTTCCAAGCATGATTGATATGACCCTTGCAATGTTCTTGGATAAAAGTGAGTTTATTGTGAAATTCATCATCTCTCATAAAAAACTTATGGAGTATAACTTGCTCCCTAAAGGTTAACATATGGACTATAACTCATTCCCTAAAGGTTATCATCACTTCCTTATGTGCTTTGATCCACACGATACCTAAATATTTCAAAGAACTATTTAATCAATGCCAACAATCATGGGTGGATTATCGAACAATCTCTTACAAAAGAGCTAACTAATGATCTCTATACACGGTCCAATAAGTGGGAAGGAGAAGCCTTTATTGCAGAAATACTACACATATTATTTATTTTCCACCACTTATTAAAGCCGCCTCAATCTATTCATGCTAATATCTTATTTTGACTGGGTTCATATCATTGTCCTATAATTTTACATCTTGTAATGAAGAATGAAGGGCATTGTCCACCTTTCAAATTTTAGTTGATGTGACTACAATATAAACATTTGATCGAACTAGTTCTGGGATATAAAAAAGTAACAATACTTCATGTTTGTACTCATTATTTTGTCAATTATCTTATTTCAAAATCCAATTACTATTATGGAATAAGGATGTTTTTGGTAACATATTTGAAAAATACATAAGGCCAAAAATGAATATGCACTATATTTAAAACGAAAGGTCTAAAATAGATTGGGAAAATATTTTACATCACTTTAGATAAACTCAACTACATGAGAAAATCTTTTGGAAACAATAATTAAAACAAAAATGGATGGAGTATACACAACACTTCATCGAATCACTCTTGTTGATCATACTAAAAACTGGATCTCTCACATTACTAATGAAGTTGACAAGAATTTGATAGATATCAAACCATAGCAAAAACCCTAATAATAAATCATCTCTGGTAAATGGGGAAGGCAAAAAACTATTATGGATTGTATGGTTGAAACAACCTATTTCCTTAGACCCAAAGGAGGATAGATTTTTTTTTCCTAATTTTACCATCAAGGGTTTCTAACTAGGTTGCTGATACGAATATGGGTATGAGAATCAGATACGGGGTTTTTTTGGGGGGGGGGTTTGGATATAACCGTACAAAAATATATACAAAAAATATAAAAATATAGCCATATAAGCAAAATTAACCACATAATATGCATAGAGGAAACAAAATAAGTTAAATAAAAACTTCCATATGACATCCATAGTTGTATTTTGAAGTCTAAAGTGAACAAATGTGCAATGTGTTAGGAGGTGAAGTGAATATCTGGACCTCCAACAATTGTAATGGTGTGACGTCTTGTAATTCCCTTGGCAATATTATTTTTGGTATGACAAGCCATTCGGCATGAGGGGTCGGGGGTTTGGGGGTGGAGCCCCCAAATAAAAAATCATGCAAATTTTGATAAAATGAGTGTGAATGTTACTTTTAGGGTTGGGAATCCACTTTAGTTCTTTTTATTCTATGTAGCCGAATACACCCCCAGGCCTAAGGCGCATGGGGGAAACACTCCTAGATACGAGAGCATGGGGGATATGCCCAGCGAGTGTCCCTGGGTTGTGGAAACACTCGAAAACATTTTTGAGCATTTCTGTAGCCCAGGGATGCTCCTTGGGCATATCCCCCACGCTCTCTCCATGCTCCTATATGCGAGAGCGTGTGGGGAGGGGGGGGCATATCCGGCTACGTAGTGTTTAAAGGATCCTCTATTTGGGATTTTTTTGGGATATGAGGGATACAAATACACTCTCCTAATTGAGCATTTTGGGCTTATCCCCATGCTCTTAGATGTTAAAAACATTTTAAAATTTTTTTTTTTCAATTTCGCCCAATGAAAAGTCAGGGATGGACTTCAAAATAAAATAAAAACAAACTAAAGTGGATTCTCAACCTAAAAGCAACATTCACACTCATTTTATCAAAAGCTGCCCCCCTGCAACCCCCCTCATGCCGGATGGCTTGTCATACCACAAATGATATTGCCAAAGGGATTACAAGACATCACACCATTACAATTATTGGAGGTCTAGATATTCACTTCACATCCTAACACATTGTACATTTGTTCACACTTGTTCACTCTTGAAATTCAAAATACAACTATATACGTCATATGGAAGTTTTTATTTAGCTTATTTTGTTTCTTATATGCATATTATGTGGTTAATTTTGCTATATGGCTATATTTTCAATTATGTGTGTGTGTGTGTGTGTGTGTGTACATATATATATATATATATATATATATATATATATATATATATATATATATATATATATATATATATATATATCCAAACACATTCCCCCCAAAAAAATAAAAATAAAAATTCTCGTATCCTTGTATTTGATTCTCGTACTCGTATCCATATGGCAAATTGGTTTTTATTGTATTTTAAAGTCCATGTTTGACTTTTCATTGGGTGAAATTGAAAAAAAAAAAAAAATCTTTTTAACATTCAAGAGAATGGGGATATCCCAGAGAACATCCCTGGGCTGCAAGAATACCCAGATATGTCACCCAAACGTATATGAATAATTTCACAACCTAGGGATGCTCCCTGGGCATCCCATGCTCCCCCATGCTCCTTAGGCCTAGGGACGTTCCGACTATGTAGGTTTCTAAACAAAAGAGCTATTCATCTCAATGATCCATTTTTGTTTGTTCTTAATCACGAGTTTAGGTTTATAAAACTATAGGCTAAAGTTTATCAACTCGAGCATGGGCTATATAAGCATTTGGGTAAGGTTTAGCCGTTCATGTCTAATGGTGAAGTAAACACCCCACTAAAAGGAGAAATCAATGCTTACTTGTGTGGGGTTGCCTAAGGGAAATACCACCCAAGGAGGCATTAGTCCCTATCTTGTTATGACAACCGTACCCAAGCCAGGTTTCAGGGTCATAAAGTAATGGTATCTTGTGTTAGGTTTATCAGACAACCTTATTGATTCCAGACATTGATCTTAAAGCTATTAACATCACTGATTTGACTTGGGTGCTTGTTGCCTCTTGCAAGTTCATTCCATTGACCGTTACCTAGTCGGATTACTGTACCAGAAAAGAAGATATGCATTTAATGTAAGTCAGTCATGTTCTAGGTTTTTTTATCATAAATTCAGCGAGTACCGTACTCTAAAAAGGTGAAATGTTTTTGCTAGATTCCATCTATCTTACATGTCTTTAGTTATATTGCAATTGCTCATATTCTTAAACAAGTACAGAGATGTTCAAAAGCCATAGTTTTATCCATAGTACCTTCAGAATCCAAATATATAACTAGCATCTACTAGTCTGATTTCCTCAGTCAACCCATAATTGAACCATAGATTATTATAAGATAGAGTACATGAACAGTCCATAGCATATTTAAAGCAAATCAGAAATCATCTAAGGTATAGTTGTGCATCTCCATAACTCATATCAGATTTGGATAGAAGATAATATACTGTTTTACTACTTTACATGAATGCCAACTGTCTTCAAGAGAAGGGCTTGTAATGATCAGAGGAAGTATGGTATGACAATAATGGCACAAGAAATAATGCTTATAACAATATGATACATCTCCTAAAATCTACCATTAGTTCATACCAGGTTACATGCTAGCTTCGAGATCAAATACAAGTCAAGAACTGTTTTAAACATTTGCCAAAAGATAGACAAGTTACTAAAGAGAACATGATCTGAGATGCTGTAGTTATAACCACATAGTCTTCATCCTACAAAAAGAGAGAGGAGAGAGATAATATCGTGTATTTAATTTTCAGCCACGAAGTCACGGCCTCTCCTGCACACCTTCTGTAACCTGGAAGTGGCCCTACGCTTCATGAGGGCTTTAGCAGCAGGAGCAAACAGGAAAGAGAAGTGAGTGAAACATGACTTCCATCACATTCTTGGACAGAACAAGCATGCAACCCAAGCAGTCAACATGAACAACATGCAATGCTAGCAAAATATGTTGATCTGGCCAAAGACTTGTTGAAACAATCAACAAACAAATGAACCCAATTTTTCTATACTTTAAATTTTCCTTCAAACGTTTGAGAGCAAGAGATGGCCATGTACGACTCTAGACGCTCTATGTCCAATGCCACATGTTCTCTTAAGGATAATAAGATCATAATCAGATTGTTTACAGTTTATAAAATGAGAAAAGAAATATCTAAGTCAATGATTCCATGAAGAGATATTGACAAGGTAAAACCTGTTGTTTACTCGGGGTAAGTTCAAATAGAAAAAGCATGGATAGTATAGCTTTCTGCCTTTTACCCAACTGCAAAATAAACCAGAAAAACTGCTATGTATTGATAATATTTGAAGAAATAACTCAACACAACTGCAACTACAACTACTTTTTTCTAGTTTAATCAACCTGCAAAATCAGAATATAATCTTGATCAGAAGAAGGTAGGACTCTCTATAGTTTTCCACAACTTTATCAAGATTTGTTGACCTCAGAAATACAAACACAGTAGTATACCAGACAAATAAATACAACCACACACAAACATCTGAGTTCAAATGATAATAGGTATGCATCAATCATGGTGTAGATAAGCAAAGCCTGACAGAGAGTATTAACTGTACTAACTCTACCACCACCACATATAAAAAGTCCATGTCAATTATAGAGTACAGTCTTCACAATAGAAGTGCATAGTTACGTACAATCACAACCTTAGGCTATAGATGTTCCATTCCTTCAAGAAATAGTTAGTAATGGTAGTCAAGCTCCGTGCTTGCCTTATCAAGGGGACCTCCTCTCATTAGCTATATTGTTGACAGTGTCCCATCGATTGGAACTCTTAAGAATGTACCTACAGAGAGATATCAAAGCTCTATGCCATGTCATTAGGTTAATAGTAACCTACAGTGGTCTTTACCCCATCTAACTCACTTGCCAATGCTGTCATGCTAGAGGGGTTGTGCCCTATTGAAAAACCCATAAAATAGAAGTCTTAGCAAATACAAGGTTTGGGTTATACCCTTTCATTTTATTCCTTATTCCCTTTAATACATGCTTAGATATTTGTGGTTACATAATAAATACATCTATATAACCATCAACACAAGGTTTACTCATGGCCATGATTAGATTTTGAGCTTTACTAATGTGAAATACATTAAGTGAAAGAGGACAGTTCCCTAAAACATAGAAATAGGTGATAAAAGAGCTTCTACAAACTGCAACAACGTATTTGCAACATGTATGTAATTCTTTTGACGTCATGCTCATATTTGAGCTAATCTACGAAAAAGCAAAAAAGGGAAGAGATAGAGCCCTAAAAACCCCTTCTAACTCTAAGGATACCCAAAACAAGCTTAAAGGTAGTGTTAAAACTATACACAGTCTTCTCAAATCATGCTTGAACTTGAGCTAAAACTTAAATCATAAAAATTAAAGAGAACAACATTGATTATATCATTTCCTTGAGGTTCATGGTGCAATTTAAAACATTTCTAAAAACATAAGGGCAAGGAAAGAAAATGTATGCCCTCATCTGGTAAAGAAGATAATAACAAATAGAGAGACTGTTGTCCCCAAATCTAAGCTCGAACCCTGTTCTAAGCTCTCAAATTCCAACAATATCCACAAGTTTTTGGCACTCCCAAGAAACAAACAATGACCTGAGACCTCCCATTTGTAGTTTCCAAAAAATGGAAAAGTCTCTTGCATTTCAACAATTCTTGCATGCAAGCATGATCCTAAAGTCAATAATGGAAGTGGGGAATAAGCCTTCTCTTTCTCCATTAATGTCTATGTTTGGGTCGGCCATTCATGGCCTTCCCAAGTAGGCAACTACCTTAAAATCCAATTGCCATTGCCTCCAAAGACTAGCATTATTCTAGAGTTTCTAGAACCCTATGCCCAACAATGAAAGCTTCAGAAGCCAAAATAAATAAAAACATCAAAATAACAAATGATAAACTAATATAATATCAATTGAAGGAAAATTTTGTGATCACTTCAAACCTTATAATGGCTTTTATCACTTATTCCCAATCAAAAGCCCTTGACCCATATGGTCATGACTCATAAATCATAATGAATAGTATAGTTGAATTATTTAAAGTTATCACAGTAACATTATGACCTTTCATACCTTTGATCCCCATTAGTCATTTATTGTAACACATGTAACACAAGCCACACATGTTAAATAATAAGATTTCTATCAAATGTGTACTCAAATCACACTAGGGTGAGACCGCCTAACATAAGCTTAATCTTTTTAAATTTATCAACCCTGTGGGTCATCACTAAATAGACCACACCAAGAGAAGAAAAAAATAGTAATCAAGGTTCTAGGACTGATGAAAATGTTCTTAGACTTGCTGTGTTTCATTATTAAAGATGGCGGAAATGCTTGCTCCAAGCCTCTGAGTTTCTTCTATTTCCAATTCTGATTTGATTTCCTCACCAAGGTTTAAAAGGAATGCCTCTTTTGCCAGCAGATCAGCTGTAGGTAACTCTAAATTCCTCAAAGGTAGAGAAGAGCTTATAGATATCCTTAAGTAAAAATTTCCATTTTTCCTTGGGGCGTCTTGAGTTAAGATTAGATGCCAAAACTTGAGAGTCTGTATCCAAAATAGTTTTTTTTTTCTGTTGTGCCCTTTAGCTGAAAACAGTCCATGTAGGATAGCATAAGCTTTAGCAAAGTTATCAGTGGTCGTACCAAGGCCCCAGCTGAACCAACATTGAGTCTCTTCCAATTGATTCTGACATACCATGCTCGCACTTGATTTTCCTAGGTTGCTTGGGGAGGTGGTATACGAGTTTATTTTGAACTAGGACTTTGACTGTGGGTTCCATCGAATCTCTTAAAGATTCTTTTTAGCAACCCCATCATTGGGCTGATTTTTCATTAAAAATTAAATTTGATGCCTTTTTCTAGTTTTTGAAATGCAAATATTTGTCAACTATTTTACTCTTTTAATTTTTTTTTCATCCCTTGAAACTCTGCCTAATCATTTGAGTTTGATTTTTTAATGTCCCATTGATATTATTTCTTGTTCTAATGACTTTGACATTGAATTTTCTTAAAGAATTCTGAACAGGCATTTCCTTTTGAAAATGGTAGAATTGCTAAGATGAGTTTATTCCTAGAAAATACATTGTTAGGAGTCCTTGGAAACCATGAATGAATGGACTCAATGGCATGCATATAATACAACTATTTTTTACATCGATGAGCTATGATGTCCCCACTATCTCGTTGCTTGTTGATCTTAATTGAAAGAATTATATCCGTCTTTGTTTGTGAAAAATGAATGAGATCATTGATTATAATTTTTCTCAAGATTGTTTTGGGAGAATTTATGGGGATGCTAATATACAGTATTAGAATGAGATGATATTGCCACGTTAGTGTGGTTGTTCTATTTACAGGCATTTTGCTGGAATTGTTGGAAGGATTAGGGTCTGAAAGTGTAGAATAGGGCCATTCTAGAAATGATATGATAAATTATATAGATATTAGGAATCTAAAAGAAATTACTTATTTTCTTTGTTGAGTTTTTATGTTTTGAATGGTATTTAATTTGTAAATTTTGATGTGGAATGATGCTTGAGACACAACGGCTTAATGTTTTGTTAAAAAAGAAAGTTGTGTTTGCAAAAGCAAAAAAGGAATGGAACTTTTCATGCTCAGGAACGTCTGATAACTATGTGTATGTTTCGTTTGACAGTCATCCAAAATTTTAGCAGAATCCTACATGTATAAACATCTAAAATATTCAATTGCTATTTAAATATTTGTTCCCCGAGCTATGACTTCTGCTCATGTTGCAGAATATTATGTGCACAAAAGACCTCATGTGCACATAGTGAAATGGTTTTTGGTGTGATCCTACCATTTAATACCGAGGAGTATCTGTTCATATTTGAAATATCTGTCTGGAGGCAATATTCTCTTTTTGCACATCATGTTTCAGGGAAGAAGCCTAAGCATTGCAAAGAAGACAAATTACTTTATTTTTATGATTCACTCATTCCAAGTATGAATTTAGTTTTTATTTCTACTTTAATCCCTTGCATTATCAAATGTAGTAAGAGTGGTGCATTGTAAATAATGAAATACACTCAATTTCTTAGGTGACCTTGATCTCGGCATCAATTATTGCCTCATTTCTATAATCCCCAACTTGAAGTGAAGGGAAAATTTGGTGTGATAAATATTTTCTATCTTCTATTATTTAAAAAAGTGTAGAATTAAGTATATATTGTGTTTTGTCCAGTCTGCTTTGATATTTTTAGGATTCACTACTTGATAACAAGATTCAGATGTTTTAACTAAAGTTTAAGCTGTAAATGGTCTCTTAAATTATGACTTCCACATGGGATAATTGGTTATTTAGGGTCCTAAGTTCTGCAATAACTTTAGTCAAAAGATTCATGTAATTCTAAAGATACATGTATATCATGTTGATGTGTTCTAAACATCCAATATACATAATATTGCAAAGTTATAATATAAATACACAAAACAAGATGTGGAATAGGCCAATATGCCCTAATATTCAATATATTAAAAAAATAAAAGTAGGAATAGAAATAGAAATACCTTAAGGTATGGTTACACCATAAAATATTCCTTAAAGAACGAATCACTCCAAGAATTTTCTCCTCTATGAGATCTAGACTGCTACCATCATTTACTCAATGGAAATAATTTATGGTCAATCTCCTCTGCACCTTTCCACAATCATAGATGTGCATATGCATAGCCTACCACATAATAATAGTGGGGGAGGACAAACCCTTTACACATAGGGCCAGATAATCTAATTAACAATAATAATCTACTATCTATTATACATTATGTCTCGTTGACTCAATATACATAAATCATAGATTGGCCCATCCTACATAAGTCAACTGCTATGTAATCCATTTACATAATAATACCATGGATTTATGTGGATAACACTCGAGCCCCCCTTAAGATCTAAAGATAAGATTCCCTTCTCCTTACCATGTTTCATCCCCCGAAACATGAGAAGAAGCTAAATAATATGATTTAATGAGAACTAATTACAACTTGCAACATGACTATCTATCCATCCAAATAAAAACTTGAAGGCTGTTGGTCTTCAATAAATCCATACTTCCTCTATGATACTCTGATTCCACCCTTGTACATAACTGATGTTCCTATGACATGGTGTATAGATGTACTTGTTGCTTTTTAGATTCCATGTATATCCATTGTCATTACTTTTATGATACCAAGAATATCCATAGTGTTTGCTTCTTTGATTTTATGTATAGCCATAATCATTGTCCTTTTGATGCCAAGCATATTTTTATCCTTTGCTTTCTTGACTCCATTTATAACTACAGTCATTTTACTTTTGATGCTCCACATTGTGCCTCCATGATTGTTGCCTCTCATGATGACGTGGAAGTCGATAGACAACAACCTTTGTTGACTTAGCCTCTTTTTGATGTTCCTATTTCTCTAAGAAATTATATTCACTGTGTTTTCAATTAAGATCATATAGTCTTTCATTTGCAAATCTCAACAACTTCATGTCCCACAAGACTAAAACTTAATTTGGTTCTTCAACCAGGTGTATGCAAGTTGTGATTTTTGAGTTTAATATACTATTCTCTAGCATCAATATCATTACTTTCATGAAACTCAGGTATTTCCATGAATCACAATGTCATCATATTTGGGCAGCATATTAGTTTCCTAATTCAAGGGATTGATGACGAGGAGATAACACAATGCAATTAGCTAATAATTGGAATTCTTTCAAGATTTTTATGACTACATAAAATTAAGTTTCATTTTTTCAATTCCTTGTCAAAGTTCTTGTGAGATTGTCCTAAAATTTTCCCTCTCTCTCTCTACATATATATTCGTGTGTGTGTGTACATAAATACCATGTATGCATATCTTGCACTGTTTCATTTTGCTTGCTTTCCACAACTGTGGTGTAGTAACTCAAAGAGGTTGAGTGATTTTCCTTTTAGAGTTTGGAATATGAAATGGTATGTGGAACAGTGCTCAATCTAGTCCATTTACAGCTATGGCAAAATGTTTCTTATGGCCACTTTCAGGTAATAAGCAGTGTTATTTTGCACGACATGAAAATATTTTTGTTGAAACCTTTGAAATGATGAACCCCAATTATTTGTGCAATTATTAATAGTTGCAAATGGCGCTTTGCTTACATCCTCAACTGATTAAAAAATGGAAGACAAAGGCAAAAAGGAAGCTAGAAAAATTGGAGAATCCTCTGACCCTCATGATAAATTGGAAGTGAAATTTATACCTGTGTTAATTCAAGAATTTTTAGGGGTGAGAATTTGTAGCATCATTGATGTTACATGTTATATTTCTTTATTCCAACATAGTGACATTCTCAGGCATTTTTAAGTGCATAAGATAGATGGTTTGAATTTATTTCATTTTATTCTCACCTATGGAACTAATTTTTGAAATTAAGAGCAGTGCATGTCAGGACCCCAGACCTTTTTTTAAATCAAGAAAAAGATATTTTTAAAATATAAATGAAGGATAAATACATACAACAGAAATGCCTTTCCAAAGAGCATAGTGGATTCTAACCAATTTATAGAAAATATTAAGCAACTCAAAATCATGACTAAATTGATAATATCCACTAAGAATTCTATGGAGGGGCTTCTGAGAGAAACCAAAGTCTAAGATACAATAAGAATCATACTCAAATCTGAAAAAACCCATAAGAATCCTAACTCTCCAACAACTAAGTCATATGGACTTTACTAAAAATTTATTCATATGGTCCATCTACTATTAGATCCATTGAAAGAAGCCTACTAAAATTGTGAAACACCTTGAGATGCAGAATAAATTGTCAAGGAGTGTTGAGGTGGCGTTTAGCCCCCACATGCCTCAACCTATGTGACCATCACTAGCCAAGGTTTAATAAAATGATTTGACATAAGCCACTACTGATGATAAGTATGGAAAATAAAAAAGATGCTAGAAATATCCAAGGGGGTTAAAACCCTTGCAATGGCTATGCTAAAGTAACTTATGATGTGGAAGTAATCTATAAGACACTTGGACATATGCCATATAATACCATATCATGAGGGAATTAGGAACTATGCTTGGTATAATTTCTCAACAATTTAGGTGGTATTGTAACCCTAAGTCTTATTATTTTAGAATCTGTTTTGAGTAATAAAAAGATGATATCCTGAAGGTCCACCTATCTTGTCACCTCCATAAGATTTTATGACATTAATTTCATACTACCCCATGTAATAACTATATTAGGCAACCTATCAACCACTTTATTGGCAGACTCATGAACTCTACAATTGGATGTTTGCTTGATTCTAGATGCAAGAGAGGAAAAGCTTGACATTCAAAGTCACTCTTCAACTGCCCTTAAGAGAAAAAGTTTGAGTTCAACTTAGCCATGTTTTTTTTTAGAGGAGGTCAATATGGATTCACATCCTTTGTGGTTTTCCCCATTAACAGTGATAGGATCCCCAAAATCCTTAACTAGAAATGAAGTTAGCATTTTTTGTTAATTGCTGCAAATTTCAAAGTGTTGTGTCTTCCACCTAAAAAGTTTCTTTTTAAGAACTATGCATGCATACTGGACTTCTACTCAGAAAATGCAAAAGCCAACTCATAAAATAGAAAACTTTGGCTTATAATGTAAAATAGGATATGTGGAATTTCATTCATATCAAGGGACATAATTTTACTCAATTGTAATTGTTGAGACTTGAGAGCAACACTAATGTATTGTTGGAAATGTTTTAAACCAGATTTATGACAAAACACCTCCCAAACACAACCATTTGAGTACTATGAATCACACCCCCAATCTAGGACATATATGCTAGAGGGTTATAATAACCTTAAAACCAAATACCCAAATTATAAATAGTAGCAATGTTTACAATACAAATTTTCATAAATCCAGGAGAAGTAACCTTGCTTACTCGCAGATCAAAGCCCTTTTTGTCAACTACTAAATCAAGGGAAGAGTCTATTTTGTCTTTGTACTTTATTTCTTTAGTTCACCTCTAGGATTCTCTCTTACTATAACTCTCTATTGCTATTGGTTGTTTCCTTCAGTCCCATTCACCTACTTTTGTTCATTTGTGGATGTTAATATAATTTCTTTCATTCTTTCTTTCTATGTTTCCTCAAATTTGTTGGCCATTAGGAAGTCGTAAATAAGAAGCACTGCTTAAAATTTTAAAGCAGAATATCCATATGACCATTCATAGGAAGCTTCTCCATCCAAGAGTGTAGTATAAATTCCTAACATACATAAGATCCAAAATAAAGCATGAAAATACAAGCCCCAAAATGTGAGAAGCCAAAACTAGCTCAGATAAGGGATTTTCTGTAATTACATGGTTTAGATTTAGCTTGTGCCAACTTGGTCAACTGAAGGTGAATCAAAAAATAAACACACCTTTACTTTGCAAATATGTTATCCCATTGTAGCTGTGTTGTAGGAATACTCGCCCAAAACCCCACCCCCGCCCTGCCACACCCCACCAACACGCCGCCCCCCCACCCCCCGCAACGTTTCCCACCTCAATATGCCTCAGGTACTGGTGCGTCTCGGGTACGTATCGAGACGTCTTGGAGGCATTTAGAAAGGTGCCAAAAAGAATTGTGATGTTTTGGGCCCTTTCAGGATGTTTTTGGGAGGTACCTGGCCATTTTTGGGAGGTACCCAGGCGTTTACAAGGTGTTTTTGAGCGTGCTTGGGCATTTTGAGGCAACCCAGTCTGAACCAAATAGTATATAAATAAAATAAACATTAAACATTTAAATATAAGTTTACATTTAGATAGGGACATCTAGTTTCTTATACTTTAAGTTATATTTTATTTATATACTTTCACGTTGTTTGAGAGTGGTTTCGGACCTTTAGGAATTATAATGCAAATTCTAGGTTTTAGAGGATCCTATCATATTTCAGACTTAGTCAAATTCCAAGATTTTAGGGTTTCAGATTTAGCCATATTTCAGGGTTTTGCCATCTTTTGCCTACACAACATTGCCTAATAAACTTTACTCATTTAAAATATACTATCTCACAAATTAAAAAACTTCAAGTCAATAAATCAACTAAAAAGAGAGTAACATAAAGTTTACAGTTGTCCACAAATGCATCCCATATGCAATGGAGCACTTGATCTTGAGCTGGTATATACAAAACTTAGATGTTATCTTGAGATTTAATATGACATAAAATCTAATGTTCCATATTCACATGTAATAAAATAGGGGTATTGCATTCTCTCCTGAAGTTGAGTATCATTGTTTCTAGTGAACATTGATTTACACAATTTCTGGAACATTGTGGCCTTTGTGTCTAGGATACCAACAAGCATGGTTTTCAATTTTAATTTTTTTGCTATTCTTTTGCAAAGATTACAGGATTCAAGGATATGGTTAGGGTCATGTATATACCTTTTAGGCAAAAGAGACATGAAAAATCATACACCCTAGGGTGTGCAATGCAAGCCTATATGCAAAGTTTCCAACTCTTTCCAATATCTTAAGTAGGCTGTAATATCTATATTCATCTTCACTGAGCTCTTTTTTGGCTTTAACCTTGGTCTCCTACTTCAAATGCTTGTATGTCGTGTACTTATTGGCATAACTGTTTTGACAATCTTCAGCCTGTTTAATTTTTTATTATTTTAAAAAACTGCCACTGCAATTTTTTGTTATTAGCATGCTCAAATATTTCGAATTCAGGGCTATCCATCTTTAAAGTTTTAAAATGATAACGTAATTAATTAGTAGGTTTCTTTAAGTGTGTTTTATTGATATTTGCATTTCACTGAATCCTTTTTCAATTTCCGCTTTGAATTTTCGTCTGTCACTTGTTCTTTGTTTTAGGTCCTAATGGATTTGTGCTTTAGAGATCTTGTCTTGTGATTTTATTCTTTAATTATTCCACTTACTTTAAATCCCATGAGTTGCTTTCCTAGGAAGGACTTGGAGTCTTCCTAACATGATACAGGCTCCGCATAGCAAAGGATTGCAATGCGAATGTGCAAGCCTCACAAAGGTGCAGGGACCACCGCAAGATTGTAAGAGCTTCGGAAGCTTCTCAGAATCACTGCAAGGCTAAGAAACTGAGGTTTCCCAGGCTACAGGGAAGTCTCGCAGAACTGAGAGATCTTTGCAGGTCATGAGGATCGTCTCAAAAAAAGGGCGGGATCACCGCAAGGTGAACAGCTTCTCAAACAAGGAAAATGTTGCATCTTATAAGGAGTTTCGCAAATAGGGCAGAGCACCTCAAAGCCATGGCATTTCCACAACACTAAGAGCTCCTCAAAGAAGGCAATGAATAAATGAAGTTATAAACAATATTTCAGTTAGCGGATTTTGTGGAGAATCAACAATTGAAGTCATCTCATAAACACAATCAAGCTGTATTTCCAAGCCCAAGCTTCATTTGTCTAGTCTAATAATATCATGCAAGTGACTGCAAAGTACTCTCAATTTGGCAAGCATGAATCACCTTTTGTGGTCCCTGGAATTCAAAATTGGCACTCCTAACAGAAAGTATTCTAGAGATGATCTAAAATCTGCTCCTTCTGTTGAAACAGGGACCTCTCAAAGTCTTTTGTCAGAGATGGGTAAGGAAAGAATCAGCCCCATTTTTCTATTTATGAGTGCTACAGAAATCCTATAAACGACAGTAAACACACCAGAAATGAAAAGGAACATTCACAATAGGGATAGAGTGTGAATTCACCTCGTTCCCTGTCCTAGAGAAAGAACTACAGTCATAATATTTGATCATGCGTTCTCGTGATCGCCGGTATAGGGAAAATTGCTACACCAATCTCTGCTTTTGAGTTTCTCCTAGTTTTTGTAGAGGATGGTGCGAGTCAGGAAGTTCTGCCCACATTTGCTCTGGTAGCCGAAAAATGTAGGTAAATGGCAATGTGTCAAGTTTCCTTCAAGGCCCTTCAGATTGGCTTCAAGGTCGACTCTGCTCGTGGAGGGGTGCATCAGATTGGCTGCAAGCACATTTGATGTGCAGAAAGGAGTGCATTGAATGTGCTTCAAGCATGGCGGAGTGCAGTGGAAGGCGGGTCACAATGCTTGCCAAATGAGTCATGGGGGTAAAGGTCACTTCTTTCGTTGGTATTCCCATCTTAGTAGCCTTCAATGGCCATGCAGGCTCCAAAAAGCCAAACAAAGAACTTTTGTTGGTTTTGCACAAGTTCAATGGCCGCTTGCAATCAATTGTTTTGAAGGGAGAGCATCAAAGCTGTGTAGAGCTATAAAAGCAACTTGTAGTTTTGTAATAAGAGGTTCACTACAAATAGTAAAGGACTTTGTAATGAGGGAGGCGTCAAGGTAATATGGAGGGTGGATCACAATGCTTTTTAGAATAGTTATGGGGGCTATAGTTATTTGGGTAAAAAATATAAAATCAATTAAGACGAGAGGTGTAATCTATAATAGTAGTTTGGGGTGGTGATGGTGGGGTGTCATAGTGTGAGATGTCAATAAAAAATTTCATATTATTTGATTGTTATATGGAAGTTTTTTTTTTCTTGTTTGGAAAAGGCGATTGACAAATTATGATATTTTGGGAATACGGTGGAGTTTCGAGCCCATTCTTTTTTCCTAGATTTTTTTTAATCTAAGCCCAATGTAGTGGCGCAACTTGATTGAGACCATTTGTCACCAATCAAGGAGAAATTTGTGAAGAAGGTAATTGAGTCTTTAATTAGTATGGTATGTACAAAAGTTAAGATAGACACCTCAAATTTGATCTCTTGGAACTTTCTAGATAAATATATTTAATACAGTTGTACTAATATTTAAATCTTTAAAATACAAATAAATACAAAATTAAATAATTAATTTAAACAAAAATAATTAAAAAAATTGAGATTTTGTTTTGGAACGTAATAACATCCCCAAAACGTCCCTAAAGTTAAGGGGACACCTCCCATTTTTTTTCACATTTTTGATACTTTTGGGGCATGTTTTCCTTGGTCCCCATCCCCAAAATTTCTCGAACGACTCCAAGATGGGGGGACATATCCTTGTGTAACGTTGTGGTGGGAAGAGGCCACTTCCTTCATTGGGATTCCTATCTCAGCAACCTTCAGTGGCTATTTAGGCTTCTCTCTACGGATTCAAAAATTTAAATAAAGCACTTTTTTCTGTTCTATAGAAGTTGAACGGTCTCTTGCAATTGATCATTTCATATTCCATTTGAAGTGAGAGCATTGATGTTCTCTAGAGCTATAAAAGCAACTTGTAGCTTTGTAATAAGGAGCTCACAAAAAATGTAAAATACTTTATAGGAAGGCGTCAAAAAATACAAATTTAAATACAAGGAGTTGTTCTCTGCAATGATTATGTTTGTTTGTGGTGGTGTTAATTTGAGTTTACACTATAATAATGTTGTTTTGTATCTTTCTTTTCTCTTTGTTGGATATAAAGAGGTTTAAACCCTATTTGTGTTTTTGATCTAACATCGCTTACATGAATGATTCCAAAGCTTTGATGGTTTTTTAGCTTGAATTTTGTTTGAACACTCGTTATTGAGAATTAAAATTTAATGAATCACTTGAATTCTTTCACTGTTTATTAAAAATTTGGATTAAGGTCAATAATTCATTTATGCAGAGATGTTTGTACTCTTTCAAGTTAAAATATTTGTCATCCACATGAGAGTCTCCACGTAAGATTGAAAAATGAGTAACATTCAATTGTCCTTTCCCTTTATTTTCCAACATTCACAACCTAGATTACGTTTCTTTTATGTTTTCTAAATATATCTGAGCCTTATTCAGGTGTACGTTGTTGACACCATATATGCCCATAAAGCAATCACTCAAATAGACTAAGTCTGAAAATGCACAAGTCAGATGCAATATTCCTCCACGAATTTCCGCTTTAGCGTGGGCCGAGCGAAACTGAGCGGGAGGGAGTCGAGAGCCGAGAGGTATTTTTTTTTTTTTCAAAACTTTGTTTCATAAATTCCTAATGTTAATGAAATTTTAGGTTTTTATTTTTTATATTTGTTTAATTTAGTTTTATATAATTTATTTATTTATTTTATTTTTAAATAAATTTTAGGGTTTTTTTAATTTGTTTTATTTCGTTTTATATAATTTTTTATTTTTATTTTTATTTTGTTATTTTATTTTATTTTTATTTTACCTGTTTTTATTTATTGATATCGTGCTTAATTAGTTTATTTTTTATTTTTATTTTTTAATTTATTTATAATTAATTATTTTTGTTGGTATTTTTGCATTTATTTTTAATTGTATATAATTATTTATATATATATATATATATATATATATATATATATAAAATCTTTCAATTTCATTTTATTATTGTTATTTTTATTTTCAATTTATTATTTTATTTTATTTTACTAATCTTAAAAAAAAAAAAAAATAGTTTTTATTTAATTTTTTAATTATTTTAAATAAGTTTTTTCTTTTTTATTTTTCTAATTATTATTTGATTTATTTGTATATATTTTTTATATTTTTATGGTCGAATTTAATGGCGATTTTTTTTCCAAACTTTATCCATTGGCGAACTTGAACCGAATTTTATTCTCAACAAACTCGAACCTTGTAACTATAAGTTTTGAGCAGGTTGGTAATGGGGTATACTATCTTTGATCCCGTGCTCTGTTGCATGCTTCTTCGTTATGGCGATCGTTGGTGGTGGAGCTAGGAGTTGAAGAGGGCGATCCCCATAAAGAATGCAAGTATTATTTAAATGATTTAAGACCTTAAGGAAAACAACATATATTTTGGACCATGTATTATACCATAGAATCACTAAGCTATCTTAATATTTTCTAGGCCATCAACAATATACAATATAAAAAACAACAAACCAATAATTGTTATAATTCACCAGTGATGAAAACCAGTGTTGTGCAATGTGTCTCTAACATGAACTTTAGTAATTCAATGAATGCTTTAAGATTTTTTTGACTCTCTAAAATGGTTGCAAATGTTGAATAGATTCATGTAAAAAATAAATAAATTCTCTAGCTTTCATTTGGTTCTTCTTAAATGTCTTAGATTCATAATTAATGCCTAAATGAGCTAAGATGTATGTGTATTTATAGATGACTTGAGTCCAAATTAGGACCCTGTTGGCATGCAACCTGATATCAAATGGTTAAAAATATGAAAAAAATATAACGAGGGTCATATGGGTTGAGAGACATAAGGCCTCAAAAAAACCTATGATAATAGTACACTGATGTTTTACACATGTCCAAAGCATCATTGCATGCTTTTGAAAAGGAACTTGAAATGGAAATAAAATCGAGGGGAGAGAGTGTGATAGTTAAAGGGTATTGAGAAGATGAGTGGGGACTGTTGAAAGTTAGTAAATATGTCAATAACCAACCTAATTTAAACCAACAATCAACAAGTACACTAACATCCTATAAACATGAAATTTAAAGATTAATAAATGTCTATGACTATTTTTAGTTGTCTATATTTTACCCCACTTTGATGTGTGTGTGTTGCATACATATCAAAGTAAATGAAGACATGGTATAGATACACAATTATGTATCTTTGAAGCTTTTAAAATAAATTCTAATGTCCCTGTGAATCACACGAGAATATTATCTATTTTCTACACATGCATGGGTGAGTGTCAATAATAATAATCTACTGAAATATAAAAAACTTAAAATGATATACTTGATTCGAATATAAGGTGGGTATAATGCCCATGTGAAACCAAGTTCCTCTAACCTTGTGCTCAATCTCGATTTAGATATAAGAGGGTATAATGATCATGTGAAATTGAGTGCATGTGAACCTATGCTCAATCATGCATACATTTATAAATACATTTTTTATTAACAAAAATCAAGCTAAACCAAAAATTTTAGTAGTATTTAAAACAATGCTAAATAATATACTGAATATATCCATTTGTAGGAATAAGTAGCACACTTGAGTATATCCCCTTATAGGATAGAATGGAATGTGAATGATGTTCTACATGCCCCCCTAATAGGAGTAACTGGAGTTTAGATGAATGCAATGAGTGGAATGTATGTCCCCTCTTTTGAGATATGGTCCATGAACATGCTAAGTGCATGTCTCAAAAGAATTGAATTAAACATGTCATGTGTATGATAAAATATAAAATCACTGATGTGTAACATAAAAATATATTATATTACAAACATGTGTGTTATGAATAAACTGCCCTAAGTGATCTAATGATGTAATCAATATAATCCCATAAATAATTTACCGCTTGTGGACAAAATTAAGCAATATGACCAAAAAAAAATAGTATGCCCCATATGAGTGTATGATATTAACGATATAGGATCAATGAAATGTCCCACATAAGCTTGAGATATAATAAGTATAATATCAATATAATAGGTTATAGCAATGTAAAACAAAAGTATGGGTTCTTGCCCCTAATAAATACATGATATAAAGCATGGAAACATAAACAAGAACATGAAACATTTACAATATGGATTATAGAAAATTAAAATATTTTGAAACATGATAACATATGACAAACGAAGAAAAACTAAAACTCAAGGATGCAAATGCAAAAAGAACATCAATTGTGAAAGAAATAGTAAGACTATAACACAATAAATTCATGAGAACAAAATATAGAAAACAACTAGAAATGACTAAGAATCAATATATAAAATACTTTCTAGAGCCAAATGGAAAATATAAAAGTGTGAAAAAAAAAAAAAGAAATTTGGAGAAAAAGTGGTCAATCGATTTGTAAAATAAGCAAGGAAATATATAAACATATATACTAATATGATAAAAGACGTGGTTCATATATAAAACCAACACAAGTGCATAGTATTAATTATATTTTTTAGGGGTTTTCATTATAGTGTAGATAGGTGATATGCCCCTAATCCAACTTTGTATATCATAATAAATGAGCCAAGCCAATTAAGCTTAAATTTTTCTTATTTTTGTTTTAACATTTTATCACTTATAATGAATTATCTTGATCTAATTTTCTTCTTAAAAACTGTTTAAAGGTGATTTTGATAGAATCTCAAGTGCTCAATAACAATAACCCTCTTTTTATCTAATATTTATAATCAAGGAAAAATTAGTTTTTTGTTCCTACCAACATCATTTTTTTTAATGATACTCTCAATGATGGAACTCAAGCTCAAGGGGCATTATAGCTATTGCCTATATACTAGTGAATAATGATATTCCCTCGTAGATATTCTAACACTTATTATATATGAGCATAAAGTTAGATTTATATGAATATGCCAATTGCCATCATGTTTATTCATTTTTTCAAATAAAATATTATCAATATTTTTATTAGAAGCTTTGGCTTGATTGTTTCCTTGTGGTAGTAAAGAGGAGATAATTTATGTTTGATTATGTGCTTATCACAAAACTTTTTGTCTTCTTCTTGAAATATGAACCATTATCAGTAATAATAGATAATGATAACCCGAATCTTGAAAGAATGGGGAATAAGGTAGTGTTGATTTCAAAATTCATAACAACATTTCTGAGCCATTCCTCTTGTGGTTGGTTGTAAAATTTAGAACAACAATTTCTGAGTCATTCCTAATTAGTGGTTTCAAAATTCAAACAAGTAGGTTTTTGAGCTCGCCATTTTTTTATGGGTTTCATAATTTTGAACTTATGATCATTTTCGTTGAGGAGATTTTATTTTATGATAAGCTTTTTGCATGTATTATCTCTTCTTTGTTCAAGTATGATTTATTCCTTTAGTTGGATTCTTGTAATAATTGTAGATCTACATATGGAGGAATTTAGTTGAAAATATTTATACCATTTTTTTATTTGTGAATATTTTTTGGTGTGTATTAGACATTCCCATTGCATTAAATGTGTCAGAGAAAGTCAGATCTAACTTTTGTTCACGTGAATCTAACATTGTGACCTTATTTTGCAAGCCATGTAGATCATGTTCCTTGAAGATTTGGAGAATTTACAGGGGTATGAATGATCTAATGAGAAGGAAATCAAAAAATTTAGCTCATTTGGCATTTCTTGAGGGCTATATTTTGAATTTTTAATTTAACTCGCTACAAGCTATTAGCTTTTATATTCGGTTACAAATTGGATCTAGGTCTGTTCGGAGGGTATTTTTTACCTTGCCATTATTTTCAAGATCTACATGGTGGTGGGGTCAATTTTTCATTTTGGTTAACTTATTTTTTAGAAATTGCAATTTCTTTTTTGTTTTGTTCGCCAATTCATTTTTTGGACTTTTCAAATACATGACTTTTGACCAGTAACTCAGATTTGCAAGTTTTTTTAAAGTGCTTAATTTTTTTTGTGCTCCTTGCTACTTTTATATCTGAATATTTTGATGTTGACTTGGATTTAGAGTTTTTCAAATTTATGGGTTTTTTATAAACTATAAATCACATTATTTTTCCTTGATTTAAGATGCCACCTTATTTTCAAAGGGGATCACTCTTCTATGTTTTATACAACTTTAGTTTGGTTTTTTGAAATCTATTTTATGCTCGCATTGATTTATAAAGTCTTGTGGAGGGTTTTCTAGCTTTGTCTAAATTAACACGTGTGTGCTTTGTCACACTCCCTTTTCACTTTTTAGTTGTGCAGTCCTTCATGTGGCATATTAGACACTCTCACTTAGGGATTTTTTTTTGTTATTTTTTGCACACCTACCATGTTAACACAAATTTTAAGGTCTTAATACATTGGATATTGATATTTATTTTTTCTTCACTCCCTAGTCAATATTATGTGGGGAGGGGTTGCAGGATGAGAAAAGGGGCGTTGTGCGTTCTAAATGTTTCCTTACTTGTTTGAGTATGTTATTACCCAGTGTTTATTTGCATATACTATGCATATACAAAGGCTAGTCAAAATCAACATATTTGTTTTTTAGCCATCTTTGTTGGTATCAAAATTTAGAACATCATTTGTGAGAAAAATTATTTTTTGGTATCAAAATTTAGAATGGTTTTTGATCCAACATTATTTGGTGATATCAAAATTTAGAACAATTTTTAAGCCAACCCTCTTCGATATATTTTACATGTGCATTTTGATTATATGGAACTCATATCTATAGTCACTCTTGTTCATACAACCAAATTCATAAAATCTACTTTTGATTCAATAATTTGGAGGCTTCATCAGATTCAATAGTCATCTATGATAGCTTCATTTTTATATTTAATCTTTCATTATACACAGGTACCTCATTAGGCCTAGTTTTTGGGACCCATACTCATGAGCCTACGACTTATTCTCTTTTACCACATTGCCTAGGTTGATATTTAGGGTTTTCTTGTGTGTGTCATGTTCACACTCGTTGTGAATTCCACCTTAGGTAGTGTTATTACTAATATGTAATTTATTATTTACAAACAATTATTAAATGCACATTTAATGTGGTAGTTATAATCATGTGTGAGAAGGGTTGGGTGTAAATTAGGGAATGATCCCACCTTTTACCCCACCAATAATAATCTCCCACTCCCTCATGCTTTTCTTATACAATGAACCTATGTATCCTCATTTGGAATGGAGCTTAGAGTTAGTTGCCCATAGTTAGTGGAGATGTAGTCTCCTAGGAGATCTTGTTCTGGTGTAACCATTATTGGTTGCACATATAGATTTTATATTATGTTTAGTTAATATACTGTTTTTCATTGGTGAATATCTTTCTATTGTCTTAATACTTTGTGTGGACAGTGTTTATGTTAAAATTCTTAGGTTTTCACTTTTCTAACATGGTTTCAGTGATAAGACTTGTTTTCCTCGATATGGCATCAAGCTATGTCATAGTATGATATTTAGAGCCATTTCTAATATAAAGAACTTATAAGTATCTTCACATGTAGTAGTTTATAGGGGCACCACATCTACCCTTTTTGTAATCTACTATACTGATTTATGATAATGAATTTAAGACCTCCTAAAAAGGGAGGATTAATTTTAAAATATAAATAAAATCCTCATATGGAGAATGGTTATGGTGACACGATAGTTTTTAACTCTTGAGATGGTAGATGTGTGAGATTGCTATGTCTTTTGCATTTTTTACATATCCTAGCACATCAATGGCAATCACATTTCATTGTATCCTAATAATAACATGTTCAAAGCAACTTGTTTGACATGGCCTTTTCATTGAAACAACCTCCATATCCACTATCATGAATTTCTTGTAATGCAATTCTAGCTTCTTCACATCCAAAACATTTAAGTCATTATCCATCATAATACCTTATAAAAGTATAACTTTAATAAAGGCATATTGTATTGAATCTATACATATCTCCTTTCTATAATTTCCTTAAAATTATGGAGAATATCTCTTTTGATAAATAATTGAAAGCATTTGTATACCACTCTCAAATTTTTGTGCCACTTTTTATTAAAAACACATCAAAAGGTTCCATAATATATAGCTCAGTGGTAGGTTGCTTTAATATTTTTATAATTGAAATAACATTATAATCATTAATATCAAAAGGAGTGAAAGAAGAAACATTGGCCATAGCATCCACATGTATATTATTTGTTTCACGAATATTATTAATCTTAAATGCATTAGATTTGGAAATCAAACTAGTACTAAATATATATGGAACAAGTTTATATTCTTTGGATTGATATGTACATATTACTTAGTTAACCACACATTGAAAATCCTCGTACGCTTTGATAGATTTTACTCTTAATACACATGTCACATAGTATTTTATAGAAAGGGAACATAAGTTTTCAAAACACTATGCCAATTATGTAAAATGATGGCACAAGGGAGATTTAAGATATATAAAGTAAATGTAGTAGATCAAACCTACCCTAGTTTTGATAAAAAATGGAAAATATATAACTAGGTACTTTTGAAATGATAAAAGAGTGGGTAAAGAGATATGTGTACCTTAATATGACTCTCATGTGTTCATACAATGATTAATAAATGCAAGAAATAAACTATATATAATTAAAAAGATCTCCCAAGAATATGATAGTTAACAAAGCAAACAACCAATTTCAATTGAAAAGGGCAATAACCAATTTTGACAACTAATATGACAAGCTTCGTTAAATGTGGTTAGATAGGTTGAAAATGGTTGTATAAGTACCTAGAGTCTAAAAGATTATGAGAAGTTTCATCACCAGTAAAATTCTATGATGAGTAGAATTGATGTGCACATATGTCTAAAACCCTTATCCTTTGATTTAACCCTAACACTAAAAAACCGACACATCTAAAACCAAAATGTGTGAAGTAAGTTTTCTTAGGTCTCATTGAAGTTTTTAGGTCCATGTAACTATGTGAAAATTATGGCTCAATTTAGTTCTAGTGTGTGTGAGCATCCCATTCCAACATGAGATAAACATTCACATTTTATTCATATTATAATCAATGAATACTATATGATCCTCAAGGTAATCTTTCATTTGGTACAAGTATACATCCATAAAATTTCATCAAATATGATAAGAGGAGAATAAGATTAATGTGCAAGGCCCTTGACAACTGTGTGTTGGATAAACTCAATGTACATTACAAAATCTTTGTTTCTTCATAGATCCTTGATATGAAATGACTAGGGATACATCTAAATATATGGGGCTTTTTGAATTTAAATTGGCACATATTCACATATGAGGCAATCATGGAAAGGATTGAAAGGCATCAAAGCATTATAAAACATGAAATAGTGGGAAATGGATCCACAAACTTATTGACCATTTTTAGATGGGATGAAAATGGTTAGACCACTTTTGGTGATGTTGAAAATGGTCAAGGTGGAAAAAGGCTGAAAATAGAGATCAAAATTAACTATAGACTATTTGGGTGGATCCTAAGTTAGACAAATGTTAGATCTGAAGGTGTTCATGAGTAAATGTAGAAGAAAGAAGACTACAAAGGGTCTGATGTGAAGGGAGAGTAAACTAATAAGAACCAAATGTAATAAAATGAACCAAATGTGCGAGAGTGTGATAAAATGAATTTGACTATGCCTTGTACCAAAGTTAGGTGTCTATATAATGTCATCCTTTAATGTGCATGTGTACATGTGTGCCAAAGAAAAAGATAAATAAGTGCTACATGAGAGGATGTGAAGGAAACTTTGTTCTCTTGGGAATGTTTTACCCATGTTCTAATGTTAACATTTGAAATGTACCTATATGTAAACAAAAATGCCAACAAGTAGGGTAAACTCTTGATATTTGATAGTCAAATGTAACCAAATGAAATAAGTGATAAACTGTAAGTGAGAAAATAAATGAATACACATGGTAATATGTGAACCATGTTGTCATTGAAACTAAATTTGAGCCTTAATTTCCCTAATTTGGAAGTAAATAAGCTAGAAATTGAACCCAAATTGAAGGAGAAAAGTCTAATTTGTGGCCAAGGCAGTAGTTATATGGTACCATTTTAACCTATGTATCCTATAACCTCATTTAACCTATAACCACTTGGAATATGTAACTAAAATTAGAATAAACTAGCTATATGTTCCCCATTTAAGGTTAGGGATGTTTTTATGTATCACTCAACTCAAAATAAAGAGTCACACACACCATGTGTAACATAAAAAATAAGTAAAAATTGTAATCATCGTGAAAATATGTATGTAACTATAGACACATAAATATGGTTATAGATACTTAAAAATGCCAAATTTTGACATATTCTAAACCACATGGTTTATGCCCAAATACATGATCTTATTTTCCATTATTATAAGCCATTTGTCTATGTGCGGGCTTGACCTTTGTTTGTCATCACTACTACATGGAACTTTCAAAGTCAAATGATCAAACTATTTAGTATCACCATTAGATTATCTACCAAGGGCAACTATCTATAAATTTATAGGATAGGTTCACGTGAGTCAGAATAGAACATTATCATGGGCCTATCCACCTAGGGCAGCTACATCTCGCACCAAATAATGACTAGTTTCCACATTTCAAATTAATGTTTTGGGTCTTCTCACATGTTTCATAAGGGTAGTCATGTTGATAATAAAATATGATTTATATAACACCTCAGTGTTGTATAGTTTGTAAATACATATCATGGTTGAACCTTTTAATCATAGACATACTTGAAGCTGAAAGGCTTGCGTTCACTATCTTTTTGTGCTTAAATTTATTATCTCTTATTCTGAACATTGATATTCTAATAACTGAGCCTTCTATATTATGCAAAAATCTAAAAACATTGATTATCATCCTTCACTACAAGTTTTAGACCTATCCCTATTTTCTAGCTTCCTAGACACTTCGTCCTAGGCAGATCCATGCATCAATGTAAGTGTTTATTTTCCCTAAAAAGTGTCTAGTGCCCAAAATTTATCTAATTTACAAAATAAATGTATCCTACAGATCAGCCCAAGTGTTTTAATGTGAGATATTTCTAAAAGGGATTAATATATATACAAGATCAACCCTTATTCATTTTGAACCTAGCAAACACCTAGAAATTGCATACAACTCACGAGGAAATATACCAAGAAGCACTCAATTACGCATTAAAGAGAGTAAATCCCTATTCATCCCTATTTCCATATCATTCATAGGGGTAGTATTTCCATAGGTTTGAAGCATTTAAAGAGAATACCATGAGCCATATTTTACAAGTTACAAGGTAGGTCACTGCATGTCTTTGTTTATCACACATTACATCTTTGTGCACACACAAGTTGACATCTAGGGGATAACTACATAAATATGAGTCATTATTTAGATTATTAGTTATGTAATTAGTACCCATTGATAGAGGGATCTTCAAGGCAACTTGACACGATGAGACCATTAACCTATTTTCCCACAATCACTCCAAGGATGAAGATATAGGGTTTGATAATTTGATAAAGAGTGGAAACTTATGTGAATGATCTAAATACATAAAAATAAAGGTGATATAAAACCCATAAGGCTCTAGTTGGTCACATCCAGTTCTATTTAGTATTCCATACAAGACACTTGAAGTAGGGTTAGACACCTACACTGATGCAATTATCCAGATCCAACACAAGCCTCTAAAGCCATAGAAAGAATATTTCTATAATCTGATGATTTTTTCAGATCATCTCTTGGTCCAATTTTAGTATATTATAGATCAAGCATGCATGCAAATAATAAACTAGCTAAGTGTCATTTATTTCCAATTCATTGCAATATATATTAATAATTGTACTTCACTATTTTTATCATTCTCAATTGTATACATTCAAAATATTATTTATTTGATTTTTCTATTTATTGGCCTACTCATTGGTTACTTTAACACCCTTGTGTAAAAATCTAATCTAATCCACTTAACTCTAGATAACCACACACATATAAATTTAGGGTTAAACATATGGTGAACCCAACCTATATGTATTTTGAACCAAACCCTAGATTGCATTTAGGATTTCTCCTTATACAAAAAGTTTCTTTTAGGTTCCTATATTTATTTTTTAGATCCAATTTATTGCATGGGCATAGTTTAAGGAATGCTTATTCATATTTTTTCCTTAGGCATTTTGATTGTTTTTTGTGTGGTTGTGTCCAAAGTTAAAACACTTATTATGGCTTCTCTTATTGAAATCCCTAAGAAACCCCATCCTTTAAATAACTTGTTTAATGTTTCAAATGACCAAAGTATTGCATACAAGGATCTTATGACATATCAAAATCATGCTCAAACCCCCTCCTTTGCTTATAACTATGATAATTAAAAAACTAATGATGAAAATGTAAGTATGAATTAACATGTTGACAATCATAACTTTTTTTCATATGGTTATAAGTGTGAATGTATCCCTTTTGAATGTGAATATTAGGAGCCTAGTTATCCTATTTATTCTATTTCCAATTATGAAATGCCTAAAAATTTAAAAAGGGTCAATTTTGTTAATGCCTCACATAAAGATGATACAATAGATATGCAAGAAGTTGGTATTCATGATGTTTAAAGTAAAAAATTATCATACATACATTCTTAAATAAACCAAATATTGAATGTTCCTTTGCTATTTCAAATGATGCAAATGTTGAAAAAGATGAATGTATGACTTTTTTCCAAAATGAGGATAACGTTGAGAATCTTGTTTCTTCTTTAGACCGCTCAAGTGAAAATAGTGAAAATTATTCTTTAGATGTCAATAATACAAATACATGTACTAATTCTCACCCTATCCTTATAGGTTATAAAGATGAAAATAATAATGATGTTAAAAATAGTGTAAATGTATATTCTTCTACTTTTATTTCAATTCAAAAGAAACAACAAAATATATTTGTTAAAGGTTTCTTAATGAAATAATTTCCTAAGAAAAATAATAATGATGCAAATGATAGTTATGGAAATGTTCCTTTCTCATATGAAAATGATGTAACTAAATTAGAAATTGATATTGCATCTTCTATCCCATTTTATTTTAAGTTCAAAAATGAAAAACAAATCTTAAATCTTTCCTTCCCATGATAATATCTCAATTAAAATGGAGAACATTCCTCTTTCTCTCTCTTTTAACATTTTCCACTAAAAAACATGTTCCAATTATAAATAAAAATCATGAAAGTACATCTTGTATCCCTCTTGCATGTCATAAAAATCTAAGTACTCAAGATCTTTAACAATAATGATTACATTAACCTTTGTGATATCCAAAATGATATAATGATGTCTTTTGAATCATCATGAAAAATGGATATCCATTTACCTAATGTTTCTAAACCATGTGATAATCCTACCCTATAATGCAATGATGGTGGTAAAGAGAATATTATTCTTAAGTTTCATATGGATAGTAAATTACACCCTATATTCACCTCTTTAACCTCTTTACCAGTTTCTCCTAGTGACATTCTATTTATGATGACTACTATAAGAGACCTTCAATGTCAAATGAATATTCTTAAGTTACAAGTGTCCTCCCATGAGGGTACATTCAATAATGATACCTTAGAATACCAATACCTTATAAGGGAAGTCTTTGAACATCCTTATCCTATCAATTTTATTATGTCTATGTTACCTTCATTTGATGGTTAAGGAGACCCTACAAATCACTTGAAATAATATATACACTCCTTTTACCATTGGGCTAAATATGGATGGTTACTATTAAAAACCTTCCATAGAAGCTTAACTCACGAAGGTTTAGATTGGTTCTATAGCCTTCCAGGGTCCTTGCCAACTTTAAAGAAGCTCGAGGACATTTTTATAAATGATTTACACAAGAATTAGTTACCAAAATTACCATTGGAATCTTTGAAATCTTTAACTCAAAATGAGGATAAATTTATTCAGGATGATATTATTATATTTAAGGATATCTTGTATTCCTTGAACTATGTCCCCTTGGATTTAAAGATATAATTCATGTTTAGTACGAGGCTTCTTTCTCCACTTTGAGAAAGAGCATTGCCCAATCCCTTTACTTATTTCAATACTTTATATTGGGATGTACATAAATATGTGTGTACCTTAATAAATACCAATACTAGATAACTTGTTTGTTCACCTAAAGGCAAACATGTTACAAACAATTCTTATGATGCAACACAACAAAACAAGAAGGGTCATGAGCCACCTCAAATACTTTATTATAAATCAATAGTACATACCAAGGAACAAACAATAAGATTTTTACACAGAGGAAAGGAATCAACATACACAATACATCCTATAGTTAAAATTAAAACCTAATCCTCTATTAAGAAGCAACTACTTTATTTTGATTAATAAAGAGATACACCACATGACATATTTCATACACTATTGGATAAATGGTTGATTATTCTTGCCCTAAATTACTACCATCCACCACACATATTTGAAAAGGTAAAAGGACAACCCTTTTGCACTTACCATGATTATCAATGGACATCGTGATAATGATTATTTTGAATTGAAGCAAAATATTTCACATTTTAAAGATCAAAGGATTATTGCATTTTAGAAAGAAAAATTAAGGTCTCCTTCCCTTGCATCTTCTAGAGGCCATTCTAAGAAGGTGAATAAATCCCATTATACTCCTTTTTAGGAATGTATGGTCCACCAGCCTTCATAAAAGTTAACCACTAGAATAATTCCTTCTCCTAGTGTACCCACTACTATGACCAATCTTTCCCACACTGATCCTATCAAGGAGCCATTGGTTGATTGAGCTCTTGCTAGGGGGACATGTGGAGGAGGTAGTGAACCAAATTTGATAAATCCTACTCGCATATCTACATAATTTATTTGGGTACCAAAACCCCCACACATAAATACAAATCAAAAAAATACATGTGATACTCCCACAAATACATCAGTCATAATGT
The DNA here is from genome assembly GCA_037957365.1 of Torreya grandis. Lineage (NCBI taxonomy): Eukaryota > Viridiplantae > Streptophyta > Pinopsida > Cupressales > Taxaceae > Torreya > Torreya grandis. The sequence goes on along the minus strand of JARHVA010001037.1, from coordinate 1,437,875 downwards.
TAGAATCCAAATTAAAAATCCATTTACCACTTAATCATTATAGTTGAGTTTTCTTATTCCCAACTAGATTCCATTGTGTATGGTGTTTGCCTTAGTTTTCACTAAATCAAACTAAATGAATAACTATCAATACTTTACCACATAATCAAATATCATATTTAAAACATAATTCATAAATAAAAGTAAATTATTTGAAATAATACAAAACTTTCCATAGTGTGTGGGTGTATTAAATACATCATACCAACAGAGTAGTCATAGTTCATGGAATTCCTTATGAGCATCCATTTTAACCAAAAAAAAATTGGGAGAGCTAATTATAAAACATACTAAGGTTAATCCTCTGTGAAAGGGGAACAACATGAAATCCCTTCCTAGGTGGCCCATATTCGAGAGACTGTTACATTAGAGATACATAGTGTAGAATCCTCATCTACTACTATGCGACATACTTAGTTATCTAGAGAAACTAAACATGTTCATATTATTATTACTTAAAATACACTACAAATCACAAAATGATGGGTTTCATGAACCCCTACTCATTATATGACCTCTTCGAGACCATAGAGTCTTATGACACACACACAGAGCATCATAGATCTTACATCGCTAGATATTACACCTATACATGCTCCTTGGCAATATCACCCATTTGATATACCATATCCAGTGTTCATAACACTTCAAAATGAGCATCTTTTAGATGGGATAATTTACTAGACTTTGCCTTTTCCAAAAAAAACAAATATTCCAAAAAATACAAATATATTCAAATAAATAAAAAAAATACCAACAAAATTAGTGTGTTCCTAGTTGTACTATTTATTATACATATAGTGTTTGCTCCATGTTAGTAGATAGCATATCATTCCTTTCCTATATACACATATGTTATGATATATGCACATATAAATGTTGGGTCTTCCATCCACTCACATCATAAGTACGTTGGGGGCATCTACTTCTTTGATCACAATACACCCATGCTATATTATTTTAAGATCACATTACACTATCATATTTGAGATAATATATACTTAAACATGCATATATCCATGATTATACATTTCCAAATGTACTTGATATGATATATACTTAATATTTTGTAAACATATATGTTTAAAAACTAGTATGCTATGTTCATGATTGGTTGCCTATATTTTATGATTTCATTTATGCACTTCCTTGAGTATGTTCCTTGTTTTCTATTTTCATGCATTGTATTACATATTTGAGCACTTTCATATGCTCAATTGATTGTGGCCCATGTGTATTTGCTTGTCTATTTGGAAATTTAAATATGTCACTCTATGTTGCATGTGGACATTTGAATATATCATTTCTATGCTTTGTGGACATTTGACTAAGTCAAGTCCCTTCGATTGTGTGACATTTGAACATGATCCCTATATTAGGTATCTTTAAACCATTTCATTTTCCTTTACTTTTGAGTGATCCTATGTGTGTGTTTGATCCTTGCCGAGTTTGTACTATTACCCTGTAGACATTGCCATGATTTACAACATGCATTCAAGGACTTTGTGTGATCACATATTATGTGATTCAATTCTATATATACCTAAACATGTTCCTCATATACATTACATGATCCACACACATATTATACAATTATCTTATCTTTTTGAGATAAGGTTACTACCAAATTCTACTCCCCTTCACATCAAGGGGTGGGGGATATCAGTGCGGGAATGTCATAGAGGCATGAATTCCACATTTTCATAGTTACATATCATAGTGGGGGCATGTTATGAAAACATGTTATCCATATTTACACCAGTTCTCAAATTCTACTTGTCATAAAAACATGTCCTCCACACTTGCACCAATTTCAAGTTCACCAGATTTTATAATTATATGGTTCAAATATATGTATTTGTGGTAGTATATATACATCATATTATTAATATACCCAAGTTTCATCCTGAGCCACAAATGAGGTACATATCCAATGTAAAGGGAATGAAAAAATACAAAATCAAATTAATTTATAGATTTAAAATAATATTACAGACTATTATCATACCCAAGATGGACTACTATGGACTGTTATCGAGCCAATTTACTACAATTATTGGTTCACCTTTGGAAGGTTGAGTTTATCAAATCGCTCAATCTTACCAAACTTATAAGTTATATTTGATTAAATCATATAACTTTACTAGACTTATAAGTCAGATTTGATTAAATCATCCACACTCACCAAATATATAGTGTGAGTTGATTAAATCACTCACACTCACTAGATTATGCACATATTTGGGTTGCATGATTGAGATGAAACAAACTTAATGGCCATGTTGAAACTCACATTTACGCCAAGGTTGGGGGAATGTGTCCTCAAATATCTATATATATGCACTTTCAAGTTCATAATTGTCCTAATCTTAGTTTCAATATTTCATAATGAGGCATCTTTTCAAATCAAATTGCCAAAAGGCAAGATGGTTGCATCGGCACACAAGGGTACTCATAACCTTGCTCTTTTTACTTTCAAGCATTTCAAATTCTTTCAGTTTCAAATTTCATACACTGATTATACATTATAACATGTTCATGGTTATATGTTAGTCACCAAAAAATCATTCAAGTTGGGCTCACACAAAGACAATGTGTGTTATACACATCCAACTATGTATTTCTTTCCTATAAACTAGCAATTCCATTACTAAATTAAATAGGAGGAGGGGGGAGGGGGGGCGAATAGGGGGAAATGTAGATACTAAAATCTGATTTATATATTACCTTAGTCTTGTACACTTTAAAAATACTTATCATGGTTGTACATTTTAGTTATAGACCTACCCACTATCGAAAGGTCACATCTACTCTCTATTTATGCCTAAATTATTTATCTCTTTTTCCATCCATTATTATTATGATGACCAAGTATTCTATACTATGCAAAAAGCTCTAAAACCTTATTATTATCCTTCCTTATTAATTCTAGACATGTAACTATTTTTTAGATTCTTGGACAATTACATTCCAAGTGAACACATACATCGACACAAGTGTCCACTTTTCCTACAAAGTATCTAGTGTCCAAAAACATCTAATTTGTAAAAGAAGCATATCCTAAAGGTCAACCTAAGTGATTTAATGTGAGATAATTATAAGATGGATTGGTATATACAAAAGATCAACCATCATTGATTATGAACCTAGTAAACACTTGGAAATCACATACAATTCACAAGGAAATATACCAAGAAACACTCAAGTAAGTAAAACTTCCGTATTCATCCCTATTTCCATATCAATCATAAGAGCAATATTTCCTCAGGTCTAAAGCATTTAAAGAGTAGCCCATGATCCATAGTTTCTAAGTTACAAGTTAGATCACTACATGTATTTGATTATCACACAATACATCCTTGTGCATACAGAATCTATGTTGCTCTCTTTTCCTTTAGTCTAGCATATCTTTTCCCTAGTTGTGTGCCTAAGAAAACAAGAGCTCTAGTGAGCTAGTGTGCTAGTATATCATGCAAGAAAAGGTTTTTTTGCATTCATTTGAAGCATGTAGTTTAATACTAGTTCGTATTGGTTTTATCATGTTAAGGTATATTCATTTACTTTCGTAAGCTAGGGTGATCGAACAAACACTTAGTTCTAAACTCATACTTAGTTTCATGTCTAACTCTTAACTATTCATTCATTACTTAGCTAACAAAATAAAAATAAGTTAGACATAAACTAATAAAAAATAATAATAACTCCATTATTTCATGAACAAATTACGTAAGTCTTTCATCAACACATAGGCTTCCTTTTATTATATTCATATGTCATATCCAAGATTACAACGAATCTAGGTTTACAATGATCATAGTAATACTAAGTAAAATTAATGGGTATTTATACATGTTTTAACTTGACCATTCAGTTATAAAAGTAATTAAAAAAATATGACTCACCAATAACCATTAATAACAATGAGTCATTATAAGTTATTTACAATGAATTCATAAGGATCTGGGCCTAACTACCCCTATATGTTCTCTCTATTCTATATATTCATTATTGTGCACCTATCTTCCCATGGACTGATGCTCAATTCATGCTTAACTATTCCTCTCAGATATTCATGTGAACCATTACTTAATCATCTCTGCTTTCTATGCCTTGCCTAAGTCTTTTGCTAATGTCTGAGTCCTACATTCTTGGGTTATCTATGTTTCATACTTCATTATTCCATGTGACTTGATTCTTTCATGCCATGGTCCTCCATGTCATGGTATTTCATGTTGTATCTCTCTTGATTTATTGCCTTAAAAAATTACTTAGCCAAAATATCTTCAAAATTGAGGGCCCAACATCACCCCACACTAAATCAATAGTCCATCTTGAACTATGCATTTTGTTCAGGTCCATCTACTGGAAAAATCTTAGGTCCCATCTATTCAACCTAGAATTTCACTTCTTTCCAATGATTCAATGCATTTTGGATCTTAGAAGTGATTCCCTTGACTCCTTCCTTAATCTACTTAGTCTCCTCAAGTTACTCCAAAAAGTCACCTGCTTGAATGGTTAACTACTCAAGTGATGAAAAATCATGTTTATGAATGTCCTCTAATGAATTAATCTCTACCAAAACCTATCCTTATAGTGATATAAAACTAGTATTCAACTCTTAACAATGAGTGCTTATTTTGTTTTCTAGGGCTTCCACATCTTGAAATGCTTTGACGTGCTCGGCTCTATCTTTTATTATTAATGTGTTCTTGGCCAATTGTTGGTGTTGAAGTTATTTTTCTTGATGCCTTACTTCCAAAATTTTTATAGGTCATACTAGTTTAAAAAAAAACCCATTAAGGATGGGAAACATATTTCCAACTTTATTCAAAAGCTCTTACATACTTTAATAACCTTAGTGAATTACTCTGTCACCCAAGTTTTCTCTTGATAAGGATTGGGATAGTCTGTATAGTTTTTCAATAATAGCTCCACCAAGGTTCCCAATTTATCAATAGCCTCTCTAATAAGAGGTATTCCATATATAAGGACTGACTCCTATTCTAAAATATATTTTTATAGTGTTAAGGTCTTCACTCTAGCCATTGTCACTAATTCTAGTTGGCACTTGAGCTCTCCTAACTTCTCTTCAAGCTTTATCTTTTTTTCTGTGCACTCATTATGATAGAGATAAATAACCTCTTGATGCATCCTCTTGAGTTTTTTCACATCAAACTCTTGGAAGGCATTCTACCTTATCACTTTCTCAGAAAATTTCAAAAGTGTCATGCTTGCTTGAGATGTTGTGCAATACCGAGGATAACCTAAATTATATCAAGGATTTTCACCTTTTTTAGTGTTAAATAATTATATCTAAAGGTAGTTCACAATGGTGCTCTTCATTATATATATCATAATAAAATGATAGTTCTCATTGGGTCTCCTTGATTGAGTCTTCCTTAGGGAAATACTCCCACATATACAAGTTCTTTTTTGGTACACCCTAATGATACTGTGCATAAAAGAAAAGGGGTTTCACTAGTATTTAATGACCTATTCTATGTGAATTCATCAATAGGTTCTTTCCCTTTAGAGGGATCATGCTCAAGTATTTCTACATTTAGCTCCTCTTCTTGGTGATTTGTATCAGCATCAAGGTCACCCATACGCAAGGTTATGTTTACACCATTCCCATCTTCACCAATATAATTCCCAACATCCACTTATCTATCATTAAGGGTGGCTTATTTGTGTTGTTCTAGCAAGGGCTCCTTCTATGGATTTGGTGTGGCTCTTATTCTTTTTGGTCTTTGGTAGAGTCATCATTTTTTTTTTATATTCTCCATCTTTAGGCAATGAAGTATCTTGTTTCGAAGGAACATATGTATGTGTGGAAAAATTAGGACCTTCTAGTTGACTTGTAGGCACATTATCTCTGATAGCAAAGGGGTATTCCTTTATCACTTTGGTTATTATGATTATGCACTCGTGTTAATATCGTGCTCCAACCTCTTTTTCTTCTAGTGCCTTCTAATTTCTGACAGGGGTGGAATGGTTTCTTTCCTATCCACAACACTCCCTCATGTCTTCTTATTTAGTTTCAACATATATAAAAACAAATGAATCAAGTCCATGACTAGGATTTGATGGGCCTTGATGTTGGTATTATTCAATTCCATTTTTTCTCTATAGGCCTTATTCCATGAATACACATACATTTGATGAAGATTACAAGTCTCAATGTCAAACTTCTTAGCATTAATATTTACGAGGTGTGCATCATATATTTTATTAACATAGTTCATAAAATACCTAGCATTGAAAACATACGATAACTTAGGCCACTTTGGATAAGTCATTTGAAGGGATCCTCTAGTTGTGCGCTAAATAAAAATTCTATTTTACTACAAACTGAGCTTAGTCTCCTATCTGGGTAGGCAAGTCCTCAGGAAAGCACCACTTGTTCCTAGAAGTTTCTTTCATTCCACCATACCAGCCCTTCATCTTTGATTTGTGAGTAGGGGTAATAATGCTAGGGTATGTGAATGTTTTAAACCACTTGACTGGAGACTTGTTTTCTAGAGGGTAAACCCATTTCAAATCACTGCTAGTGTACTCTGACACACCAATCTCATAAAATACCAACCATAAGAGAATTATGCCCTAAGTAAATTTTTTATTAGGCAAGCAATGGGCCTTCTTTGCATCTATAAACATTTTCTCTACAAAATATTGTGTATAATTATACTTGACCCCTAGGTTTATCTAGTAGGATACATACAAATTCACCATATCTACTTCTTTCCATCTATCCACACCTCTAAGCTTGGTCATAACCAAGTGTGCAATCATGAAAAGGGTGGGATCCTTAAGACTAGCTATATACATTATGTGGCCTTACTTCTTATACTCAAGTGCCATCACTATTTTCTCAATCTCTTCTTGATTATCCAAATCTCCATTGAGGTCATTAATCAATTATTATAGACCTATAACTTTTCTAACTCTCTAGGTAGTGATCCTCATCCTATACCCTGTAAAATAGAAGTATTCTTCATGTACATGTGAGATAAGAATCCTCACAACCTCCATAGGTTTCCCAAAGTAAGGTAGATTTAATAACTAAAAAACTCTAGCATCATTGAGGTTATTAAAAATATTAATATTGTAGATAAGCTCATTTTAGTTATTCTACCACTCAACCATATAGTCACACTATAACTCTACTTAGTTCCATGGTTGGTAGTGATTGTAGTCAAATACTTGGTAAGTTGGTACAATTAAACTCACACTTCTCTACACACAACACTGATTTAGGATACTACATTTATTCAATCAATATTGGGCTAGGAGTGATGTTGTTTCTTTATTCTTCACCTCACACACCATCTTATATTCCTTCGTGTGTGTTCTCTCAGTCTTTTGTGGAAAACTTTCCTCTTGCACATTAGACTCACTAAGTACTTCTTCTCTTATCAAAATTGATTATGTTCATGTTCCATAAAAATATTCTTCCCCACAAATTATAGGCAAGGGTTTACTTCATTGGGCCTTCTTATTTGGTCCCATCACCCTATGAGAAGTTTGAAGGTTGAGGCACAACTGTCCGACCCTCCCCAAAGAATACGTGATTACTAATTTAACTCCCTTTTCTCTCTTGATTCAATGTCATCCAATGATGGATGTTGATACCTATAACCTATAATTTATCTAACTATGCTTATCCAATCACCATTCCACCAATTCATTTGTTCATTGTGATCGCCTTGCTCCATAATTTAAATTGGTCACTAAAAGTTGATAAATGGTCCTTTGGTAGCTTAAACTATAAATTCATGAATTAACAATATTAAAGTGTTACAATGATGACTAGTTAACTTTTTATATCTTCGAGGGGCAATACACATTTACTTCCTCATGAGCTTATCTATCATTTCACTTAGTAATGCCTCTTACAGTATTGCCACGATGTCCATTTGGCACACTTGCCATTACACATGATTTTTTCACATTTAACACATCTATCCCATCCCATGCTTTTTTTGAAGTGCATGACAACTGTAGAGAATTTTAAAATTTCCATTTCCAAGGTAGGAACATACTTTCCTTATCTTGACTCCTCATAGTGTTTATGCACCATATCCTACATATCCAATTGTCCTTATACACTTCCACTTATGCATCCCTTTTTTGTGTGCATTATCTTGCATCATTTCCTTTGCGCTTTGTAGCTTTACTTCATTCACATTTCTTACCCCACACTAAAAGATGTATGTGGTCCTCCACAACATGATAAAGAAAATAATAAAGAACCAAGTGTTGTCTAAACCTAAGCAAGGGCGCACAACCAATGCCATGCCTTATTGAAAAATAAATAAAAATCCTAAACTAAAGTAGTGGCATATGCCTTATTAATATAAGGGAATCATCACTCATAATGGTAGGAATGAAGCTGACTACCATTAAAATGGCTTGGAATAAACTAGCCATCTAACTTCTTCAACTTACACATGCCTCTAGGATGAATGCTATGAATAATAAATAGACCATCCCAATGGACATGAAGTTTTCTTTAATGGTGCATAAACTTGGAGTCATAAACCAACACATGGATACATGGAGAAAAAGTCATATTCTTAAGATGTCTATCATGTTAGGCTTTCTATTTCTATTTCTCCACTCCTTGAATCCAATGCACTAGAAAATGGGTTTCATCCAACTACAGTAAAGAAACCAAGTGAGCTTTCAAATATTCCTCATCATCTAATCAACTAAAATGAAGAATACATAAAGAAGGTTTAAGGAACTCAACTGAAAGAATGAATTCAACACTAAAGACAAGATTAAAATTACTCTTATTCAACCATTTCTATGTAACTTGATATGCCCATCATACTCTAGAAACATGATCATCCTAGTTAGTGTGCCCAATATTGCAAATATTCATCAATGTATGACCCAATATATTATTGAATGATTCAGTTATACCATTGGCTTAAGGGTGATATGGTGTAGTCTTGTGGTGCAAAATCATGAACTTAACCAAAAAGATGTGAAATATCTTGTTAATCAAATGAGTTCCATTCTCACTAATCAAAATTAATGAACATCTATACCTTGTAATAATATTCTCTCAAATAAATATGGTGGTAGTGGCAGTAGTACAATCTTGGGTTGGCATTGCTTCAGCCCAATGAGTGAGGTAATTCATGGTTGTAATGATATAACATGTACTAGTATGCCTCCCTAATGGAGTAATGGGGCTAACAAAATCAACATCCCATTTCTCAAAGGGTTTATGAGCTAGTATTGGATGAAGGGACATAACATCCCTTTGGTTTGGTTTAACCACACACTTATAGATATCACATTGGCTTGCGTAAGCTTTGGCATCCTAAAATAGAGTGGGCTACCGCAACCCAACTAATATAACATTATGTGATGTAGCATCATGTACATAATGTCATCTAATGACACCTTCATAAACCTCTTAAATAAATTTAGTGCATTTGTGATTCATTATGCATCATCATAATGTTTCATCCCATCTAAAATTATAAAGATTACCCCTAATGAGCTAGGAAGGAGTAACACAAACAACTGATTACTTTTTCACTTGACTCATGAGGGGGCTGGTGGAAAACCTATATTAAGAAAAGATATGATATCCTGCAATTCCTCAAGCACATGCATGACTTGAAAAAAGTACACATCAGGTAAGTTATCCTTAATGGCACATGTTGATTTACTAGATTCAACGTGCGGTAAGTGATCAGGTCTAGAATTAGCCTTACCTAGTTTCACCATCATAAAAAATCAAAATTCTTAAAAGAGCACAATCCATTGATAAATGCATCTATGCAATACCAACTTATTCATGAGTTATTTAAGTGCTTCATGATCTGTAAAGAAAGTGAATGAGGCAGCCAACAAGTACCGATGAAACTTATTAAGTGCATATACCAGGGATAAAGCTTCACATTCTTTAGTTGAGTAATTTTGTTCAGTTAGAGTGAGATTTTAACTAGAAAAGTAGATGAGTTAATCAAGACTACCCTCACTAGTTTGAGAAAATATAAAACCCACTTCCATGCTTAAAACATCAACATGCACATGAAAGGGATTCATCTAGTTCATAAACTAGAGAATGGGAGCAATGATAAGCTTGTGCTTGAGTGCTAAAAATTCTTGATGGTGAGCATTTATCCATACAAATTGACCATTCTATTTAATCCATTCCTTTAGCAACATTAAAATCTTAGAATATCCCTAAATGAATTTATAATAGTATGTTGTGTGTTCTAGGAAGGCTCAAACCTCACACTGGGTTGTCAGTGCTAGAATGTAATTAATGATTATAATCTTATCCATATTCACTAGGATTGCATCATGAAAAATAATGTGACCCAATAAAATTCCAAATGGAGAATCAAAAACACACTTCTTGAAATTCAAATAAATCTAAAGTTATCAATAGTTCTCAAGCATAAGGTGAATATTAACATAATGATCATGCACTAAACCATAGATGGTCCAATCATCCAATTATACTTGTAGGCATCACATTGTAAGCAAATGAAACCCATTCAATTATGAAGGTGGTCTTCAGTTTATCTTCCTTTATAATCTATACCTAATGCTATCCATAAAAACCATCAGTGAAGGTATAAATATCACACCCAATAAATACTTCTAAAATTTCCTTAGTGAAAGGCATTGAAAAAGGGTTGATTACCCAAGCAACATTGAGTACCCAATAGTCTACACAAATATGAATGTAACCATCCTTCTTGATATTGATCATCATGGGGCTCACCCATTCAGATTCATCAATAGGATTGATAGCCCCAATGCATAACATAATATCAATCTCCTCTTTAACCTAAGTACATATATTATGATTCTATAATAAGGTCTCTTTCTGACTCATCAAGCACCATTAACTAACTTGATGTGCATCTTACCCAATGAAGGATGTAGTCCTTTAATCTATATGTAATTGCATAGAAAATTTTCTTGATAATCATGTAAGAGTTCAAAAACCTTGGTGATCTTAGTATTAGACCAATAATTCCCTATAATGGCCATCTTAGGCATGTCCTCTATGCCAATATTATGTTGAACCATCTAGAGTGGCTCTAAATATGATTTCTGGTCATTCTATATGGGGTATCAAACATTTCATGTTCCATACTCAGTATACAAAGCCAAGTGATCAATGGATGGATATGACGGGTCAAAACTAGTACCTTCATCAACCTAGTACACAACCTTATGTCTAGCTTCCTGTATATGTTCCCTCAATGCATTCTCTAATTGAGAGTCAATCATTAAATAATATAAAGCAAGAGTATCATATTCTTGAAAAATGGACAAGTTATCCTCATGCATGCCATGTATATTTCATATGTGATCTTCAATTAGTGTTGGATTGCCTGTAATAGCTTGACATGTGGGTTACAGGGATAGGCATAAGTCCATGTGAGGAGATGAGTAATATAACACCAAAATCATATTACTTCGAATGGTACTCTAAGAATCCATGTCCAAACATCATTCTTAATGTATATATCATGCTCTAGCCTAAGTGCATAGAGTACCATAGAATGTATGAACCCATAAATAGTCAAGAGAAGATGACTCATCCACATTCAAAAGGTTTTCTTAGGCATTGAGATGAAATTATAGAGAACTAATACCATCATAACTTAAAGTGGCACAAATGTGATTATCATGATGAAAATAATAGTGCATAATAGTGCACACTCAGTCCCAAATGAGTAAATTGTGATGGTGATTTGCTCACCATCATGCAACTCTTCCTTGAAAAACATATCTAAGAGAGTCAATCTATTCATCTTCAAACACATATAAATCTTATAAATGATTCACATACTTATAAACTTCCATTTGAACACGAAACCTAGGTGCTTCATCTAACTGTAAGGGTGGTCCAACCATCATACATCTATAAAGAATGTGAACAAACTTATGAAGATTAAGTAGTTTGTGCAGAGATTCTTCTCAACTACTAATGGTACCACAAATTCATCTAATAATATCATACTCTCCATGATCCTAATAGTCACACAAATTATTGATAGTGTCATAAATAAACTGTGCATTTGCCCAATGTAATATACCATCCAAACTAGGATTAAGATGCTCAGTTCTCTGAGCTATGACATTATAAATATGATTAATGTCCTTGTCAATTTTAACTAGATCAACAAAAGGATGTCTTTGGGAATGGTCTAAGTGAATTATAACACATTGATCATGATTTTAAAAACTGATGTAATATTTTTTGAAGCTCAAGTCAACATTATTTGCATAGCATCATGGGTGACCCAAAAGAGCCAAAAAATCATCAACTTAAGCCAACTTAATTACTTCAAAGTTAGCCTTGAAATTGAAACATAAAATTTCAATGGTGGCATCCTTAAAAAATCCTATGGGTAGTGCATGAGTCTTATTAGCCATGATGAGAGGATCCTTTCTAAACAAGTTAGCAGATAATTGCAAATACATGAAATAAACTATGAAAATTAGTAATGTATTAACTCAAATATACAGAACTAAATTATAATGGTTGAATTATAGAATCACTGGCCTCTTCAAGGGGGAAACCTCCTTTGAGCAAGCTCAATACAATAAATTCATGGATTTCTTCCTTGGCCTCAACACTTACTTATATACTAAGTCTAATCTAAGAAACTACTACTTCCTATGAATGTGGGATAAAATAATTGCTCAAAAAATGACTTACAAAGAATATACATCCATAGAAAATCTTATACTAATAAAATAAAGAGAAGGGGTAACATGGGTTCCTAACATCCCCTCCCTCTTAGAAAAAGCTTTGTCCTCAAAGCTTCAGATGTAGGAATTAGTGTTGAATCTGAAATAGTGGTTCCCATGTTGCATCTTCTAGTTGTATTTTGTGCCACTGAATTAAAACCTCTATGATGGAGTGGGAATGAAGTTGGCATGTGTACTTGTCTAGGATTACCTATGACTCAATAATGATGGACCCTTCATTATAAAGTTCTGGTAAAATAGTCTACACTCTAATGTTTGTACCAAAAAATTTCTTTAGAGAAGAGAAATGAAATACTGGGTGAACTTTGAAAGAAGGTGGGAGCTCCAACTTATAAGCAATTGACCCAATCTTATAGAGAACCATATAGGGCCCATAGAACTTGGGAGCGAACTTATGATGCCCTATGAGTTTTGGGGAGGATTGCTTGTATGGATGTAGGTGAAGACAAACCTTATCAACTTCTTGAAAAGTGTGATCAAAATTATGCTGATCAACGTGTTATTTCACTCGATTTTGTGCCATATGAAGATTGTCTCATAAGGTGCTGAGGATCTAATCCTGAGTTTGGAGAATCATGTTAACTTATTGAGCTGATAAACTATTGGGGGTGCATGAAAGGAGCATTGGTGGTGCTTGACCATAGACTACTTTATATGGAGTCATTTTTATTGAAGTGTGGTAGGAAGTATTATACCACCATTTGGTGAGGGGAAGACACTTTTCTCATTGATGTTGTTGATCTGAGGTGAAGCAATGAAAGAAAGTTTTCAAGCATTTGTTGATAATTGCAGTCTACCCATATATTTGGGGATGATACCTAGAACTCATCTTCAATTGGGTGTTGGTGTGGTGAAATTATTCTATCCAAAAATGGTTGGTGAAGGTTGCATCATGATCTAAGACAATGGATAAAAGAATGCCATGAAGATGGAAAATTTGGTCCAAGAAAATTTGTATGACTATGGAGGTAGTATAGGGATGGTTGAGGGCATAAAAATGACTATATTTTGAGAGGAGATCAACCACATCTAAGATCACTATTTTTCCTCCAAATTTAAGGAGCCCATAAATGAAATCCATATAAATATCAGTCCAAATCTTGGTAGGGATGGGCAAGGCTTTAGGAAACCTAGGGATGAGTGTTGTTTCACCCTTATTACATTGGTAAATATCACATTCATCCACCATCTGTTGAATTGCCTTTTTTATTCCCTTTTAAAAGAAGTTGCATCATACCCGCTCATAAGTTTTGAAAAACCATAAGTGTCATGCAGATGGAGAAGCATGTAGTTCATTGAATACAACTTGTTGAAGATCTGTTCTTTGGGAAATCACTAGAGGACCCTTGTGTCATAGAGAAACACCATCCCAAGAATAATGTGGTATAATAAAAGGGTTAGTGGCCAATTGTTGAATGATTTGAAATAATGAGGAGTCATTGACATATCTATGTTGTACAATATCCAACCAATTTGGAATAGACATGGAAATAGTTGAAAGGGAAGCTTTGTCTACAAATGTGCGAGATAGATCATCAATCATAATATTATCCTTATCCTTCTTGTAATTGATTTCATAGTCATAACCCACGAGTTTACTAACCCATTTTTGTTGGGATGGGCTGGAGACCCATTATTTTAGGAAATATTTTAGACTCTGGTGATCAATTTTGATGCAAAAATGATTCCCTAGTACGTATGGCCACCACTTTTGTACTACATGCAAAATGGCCATCATTTCCTTCTCATAAGTAGAGAGTAATAATTTCTTGTCAGAAAGGGATTTGCTGGTGAATGCAATAGGGCATCCTTCTTGGAGGATAATAGTACCAAGTCTATTATTTCAAGCATCACACTCAATAGTGAAGGTCTTAACAAAATCTAGCATAGTTGGAACATGTATAGTACACATATCTTATTTCAATGCTTCAAATACACTCTCAATAGCTTGCGTCCATGTAAAAACATCATTTTTTAACATAGCTATTAGTGGAGATAAAATCTCTTGTAATCCTTTACAAACTTGTGATAGTATACAGTCAACCCCAAAAAACCATGAAGGCTCTTGAGTGTCTGAGGATGAGGCTAATTTGTCATGGTAGCTATTTTTTCAAGATCCACCCAAACCCCTTGGGATGAAATAATATGCCCAAAAATACTCCACTTCGTCTTGGAAAAAAGCACATTTGAACTATTTTACATAAAGATGATGGTCAAAGAGAAGTTTCAGTGTGAGATCCATATATTGGAGATGCTTAGACCATGTTTTACTATAGATGAAGATATCATTGAAGAAGAACAAAATGAATATTTGCAGGTAGGGATAGAAAATTTTATTCATCAATGCCTAAAGTGTTGAAGGAGCATTAGTGAGGCCAAAGGGCATGACCAAAAACTCATAGTGGCCATCATGCATATAAAAAGTTGTTTTAGGGATATCATCCTCATGAAGTCAAATCTAGTGATATCTAGAGCAGAGATACAATTTGGAGAAAAAATGAGCACCATGAAGCTCATCAAGAATTTCATCAATAATAGCGATCGAGAACTTATCCTTGATTGTGATGTGATTAAGTGTACAGAAGTCAATGCAGAGGCACCATAACCCATATTTTTTTTAACAAGGAGAACTAGGGAAAAATATGGGCTAGTACTAGGGTAAATAATGCCTTGCTTCAGTAAGTCTTGAATGAGCATCTTGATCTCAATCTTTTGTTGAAATGGGTAGTCATAGGGCCTGATGCTGGGAGGAACACTTCTTAAAAGGAGCTAAATATAGTGGTCCTCTGGCCATGAAGGTGGAAATACCATTGGTTTATCAAAGATGCATGTATGCCTATGAAAAACTATTTGTAGATTAATTGGAGTAGTGAAGACCATTGATAGTTGAATTTGAATGAAATGGAGTTGGGCAATGATGCCATGTGAATTATTCTTAAGAATTTTTTCTATGTGATGTGAAATTATGATGCTAAGAGATCCTGATTATAAGCCTTTTAATGTGTGTTTTTGCCTATTGTCTAAAACTTGCATCCAAAATTTAGCAAAATCGCATAAAATGGCTCCAAGTGTGCATAACCATTGGGATCCCAAAATAATATCACATCCACCTAAGGGAAAGGAAAACACGTCAGAGTGTAAGTTATGATATCCAATAGAGATATGCACATTATGACACTTCCATTTACAAGGTAAAGTGCCCCCATTGACAATCATGATTTCAAATTTAGAGCAAGATAGACAAAAAATCAGCTTATTTGGAAATTTGAGGGTCAATGAAGTTACGAGTGCTACCAGAATCAATGATAATTATGAGAGGGAACTTCTTGAAGTAACCCCTAACTCATATGGTTTATTAGGTGGTGACTCTTTCTAAGGTATGGAGAGAGATCTCTAGTTGGTCTTCTTGAGAATCAAGTTTCACAATCGATTGAGCTTCTTCAAGATCATCTATTGTATCCTGAACATCTTCCCAATCTTCAGTTTCGAGTGGAGAGTCCACATCTAATAGGTAGAGCTTTTGCTCAAGACATCGATGTCCCCAAGTGAATTTTTCATCACAATTATAACTTAGTCCTTTTTCTCTATGAGCTTGCATCTCTACTTCAGTCAAATGCTTGATAAGAGTGGTTTTGGGGGCTGGCATTGTGTGAGATCATTGTGAAGTTATAGCTTTTAATAAAGCAAAATTGGGTTTAAATAGTTGTTGAGATATGAACTTATCCTCTAACAACTTACCCAACATTAAGGCTTCCATAATCATGTTATGTCAAAACATTTTTACCTTAGATCAAATTTCATCCTTCAATCCACTAACAAAACAACTCCTAAAGAATTCATCAGACAATCCCTCTGTGTGATTGGCTAGTTTTTCAAATTGTATTTGATATTCTCTCACAGTTCATATTTGGTGAAGCTTAGTGAGTGCTCCAGTAAATTCATCAAAAGCACTAGGGCCAAACCATTAAAAAATAAGGGTACAAAAATCACTCCATATGGGCTCGTCATAAGCTTTGGTATATCAACGTTACCATTGATGGGCTTCATGTTCCAAGTGAAAGGATGCAAATGGGACCTTGTTGGAATCAAAAGTATTATGTAGACTAAAATATTATTCTACCTAATAGATCCATCCAATCAGATCTACACCATTAAATTGAGGAAAATTAAGCTTCACCCCATGAAAAATGTTGAAAGAAGAAAATCCAGTGTTTGAAGAGAACTCTAGATGTTGTCTATTGTTCATGGTGGTATGTTGAAGACTAACGCTGAGAATGTTTTCATCAAAATCTTTGATGTGGGTCTTAAGGGAAACAAGTTTATCCTCCATGTTCTTTTCTCCTATTTGGGTTACTACCATGACTTTAATAACATATTTTTTTTGCAATGGGTAGGAAAACTAGAGTTAAGACATGTTTAGTAAGTTTTTTTTTAATTTGGAGGAAATCAGAAGGGGTAAAGGGACTTTTATTAATTTTTTTGCATAGTGGGAGTATGATTGACAAAGACAAGGGCAATTTCAAGAGTAAAAATGGAAAAACTAGAAAATTTATCAAAGAGGGATAAAGGAGTAGAAAGGGGAGATGAAAATTGTTAAAAAATTTCAAGGCAAATAGACAAAAATAGAAGTTATGGCCAAACTTCAAAAAAGGAAAATTGAGATTTATGAGAAATAAGAGTGGAATCAAGATATGGGACCTCAATGAATAAAATGTAGGGAATGGAATTCTAGGTGTCCAAATAAAATTGAGGATCAACAGAGCTACAGATGGAGAGATGTTGTAAAAAAATGATTTTTTTGTTTTCTATTCTATTTGGTTGTAAGCCCTATGTGAGTCTGATGATACTCTATTGATAATTTTCTAAGACTAATAGGATGAAGATTTTCTAGTTTTTGGTTTTTGTCAATTGTATAAAAATAAATCCTTTAATATTTTTTTGATATGCTATCCAATGATGTTTTGAGAGTTTACTAGAAATATTCTAAATTTGATAGAATGGGCCCCAAGTTTTAATGGTTGCCTAAGGTTTTTCAGATATCTCTCTGGCTACCAATGTCATCTAAGCGAGTACTGCTCTCAATAAAATTATTGGTCATGAGTTTACCTCTAAGTGATAACTCTTGGTTTTCCTCACGGGTGGGAACTACTCAATTAGGAAGGGATCATTACTCATTTTGTTGATAGGTCTTCTTAATGGGCTAGCTACTTTGGGGTTCTTGTGGTACTCCTCACAATGAGTTATAGGCATTTCATCAAAGCACTTCCCACAGTTATGTGGATAGGTTTTTTACCCTGATCTAAAATAGATTATTATGATGTAGAAAAATATTTAAATTAATTATGCAATATAACATAGTTAAGACTTTTTGAGAATAATACTAAAAGGAATTATGCAGTAGAATAGAGTTTAGACTTTCTAAAATAAAAATTTCCCTAAAAAGTGATCTAATACTAGATGAGAGGATCCTTCCTAAACAAGTTAGCATATAATTGAAAATACATGAAATAAACTATGAAAATTAGTAATTTATTAACTCAAATATGTAGAACTGAATTATAATAGCTAAATTGTATAATCGTTGGCCTCTTTGAGGGGACAACCTCCTTTGAGAAAACTCAATACAATAAATTTGTGGATGTCTTCCTTGGCCTCAACACTTACTTATATACTAAGTCTAATCTAAGAAAATACTACTTCTCATGAATGTGGAATAAAAAAATATACTCACGAGATGATTTACAAAACATATGCATCTATAAAAACTCTTATACTAACAAAATAAAGAGAAGGGGTAGCACGGGTTCCTAACACATGAATAATACATGTGGATAAGGCTACAAAAGAAGGATCATCATCTTTTTCCAAGCATCCTTGGTGAGTATATTGACTTCTACATTAGTGTCTACTAGTATAGCTTGAATGATCTAACCATCAACAGTTTTGTTTACTAAGATTTATTTATCACACTCCATACTGGGTTGGACATGAGCTTCTTATCATCGTGCATGGTTCAATTGATGATCCTCTATAGACTTTGGTGCTTGATAACTTATCCAATTCCTCAAAAGGGGAATGATGTCTTTGTGAAGAAGTCATTTACACAACTCATGAAACTGATCACATGACAAGTCTAGAATATCTAAAGTTTTATGCATTTTGGCATATGTAACAACATCACTATCTTTAACAAACTAAATTTTACCTTACATCTTCCACACCAAATCAGTTGTGTCATGTAATACTTATTTATATTACTAAACATTCAGGTAGTAATTCACATAAGGATTTTATCATTAAACCTTATCAGTGGGTGGATTTGAAATGGATTGGGAAGGAACACCACTTTTTGTTGTAATATTTACTTTGGGACTAGTTGGATTTACAAGGTGCAGTCTCTATTAAGTAGTTGGAGTTTTTTCAATCTATATCATTCCAACACCATTTTCATTCCACTCTTTGGTGATGGTGATATGAAAATCTAGGCATTCTTCCAGATGATACTCATTTTTACAAAATACACAAGTTAGATAAATTGGGCAATCACACTGGTAATGCTTTAGAGATCCACACTTGTAGCAAGTTCTATGTAGAAAATAACTGGCTCCATGTCTATGAACATGACCTCTATTATATCAACCTCCACCATTGTCTTAGTTATTGGTAACATAGGTTTGATTAGTATCATGGGTGTGTGCCTCGTGAATCTCACTAATAAGGTTGAAATCATTTGTATCATGAGTATATGCATCACATATTTTATAATATAATGATACCTTAGATTGAGTAGTGCATTGAAGTAGGGGAAATATCTCACATCATGGTATTCTTGGTTGATCTCATAGGAATGCTTGATCATAATGTAAATACTCTTTTTGGGATAATTATTCCTATAATGACCTTAAATTTCATTATCAACACACCACAAAGCATTGCGTTTATTTTGAGTATTGTTTGAAGTGAGCTTATCCAACTGAGATGCCATGGCAACAATCTGGGCTTCCATAAAGGGACTAATACGTGTGTCTATATTTACAACAACTTTAGCATGAAGGGTAGCTTCTAATGCCTCATACAGGTTAGTGAAGGTCTTCTAGGATAATGTTCATTCGAAAGGAAGTAACAAGCCTCCTATAAACCATTGGGCATGTTAATTTTCATTTATCTAAAATGATAACTTGGAAAGAAGCATTTTAAAACATGTATCATACTTGAGCACATTCTTAGTGAGTTATTATTTAATATACTTCAGGGCAGCAATACTCTATTGTTCAAACTCTGGGATGTCAAATTCTTGGATAAAAATTGCCTTCAAATAATCATAGTTTACCACAACTTGTGGCAAATCAAACTTTTGGTACCACTTATGCATGCAGTCTAAAATGGCAGTGACAAACTGAGTTGCCTTCCATTCAGTAAAAGTAATGCCACATGTCTACCAAATAAGTTCACACTTATGGACATGTTCTATTGCATTTTCAACATTATAATATTTAGGTAAATGGAGTGTCATATTTTAGTAAATTGTATGTAGACTAGGTATCGTCAATGGATCTTATTGAGACGTACATCTAGTCCCTCTTGGACCTTGTGGGGGAGGACCACCAATGCCTCCTACACCACCTCCAGATCCTCCATTTGAGCCACTGCATGTACCACCTCATATTCCTCCTATGGAAATAGAATCACCTGATATATTGGGCATGTATTCACATAAAAATATAATTTGTACAACTTGAGCATGAATTGTGACACCCAGACCATAGGTCTCTCTTGGTTCCTTGCACGACCCACTAGACATGCTTTTACTATTTCTCAATCATCTAAAGCCTCTCATATTTAGCCCCAACTATTTGAACTCATCTCCCAAACATAGACCTATCCCCCTGGGTCCCTTCTCCTTGGACACTATTTCCATAAGTTGGACTATAGCATTGGACCCTAGGGTGTCCAGTTTCTAGCACTATTATCCAAGTCACTCTTAGCCTCAAGCGATCAAATTTCCTTGATTCCTTATCTTTTTCCCTATCAGCCTAATGCAAAGTCATCTAACCCAAGATCATCAGTTTCCCTATAAAATCTTATTAAAGGGTCATTTAGAAGGGTTGGTAATCATTTAAAAGACATAAGTTAAAAATACATTGAGCACATTTAAGTAAATCTTTCTATTCTCTGCATATAGCCAACCATTGCTATTTCCAACCTACTCAATCTCTCACACAAGTCACAAGTCATGTCAATCTTTCCCAAATTCACATAATACTTGCATTACATACATAATATTGCATAATGCACATTTAATTTGGGAGAACTATGTTGGCCTTGATCCCTCTTTAGAGTATTGATATGTAGGTAGTGTGCCCACACATGGGGTGCGACTGCATGTCTAGTGCATAATACACACTGACCCCTTTTTCTAGTTGATTCAAGAGCACTTGTCAAGCCTAAGGAGGAATTGGGACCCTAGGAGATAAAATCAGTTGCACACAGAGGTCCAAAAATGATTGAGACTTGCAAATCCATACATAGAGCCTCTAAAAGCATTAGTATAGACTAAAAAAGCTCAGAGGAAGTAGATCAAAAGGACTATAGCACCAAAAGCAACACTATAGCACTGGACCCCAAAGTCTCTAATTTTTGGTGATACTATCTAGGTAGAAAACAAACTTTTGGGTCTTATTTTTGGCAGTCTGCCTAGTCAGCTCATCAATCTACAGTTCTATATTCCTCCGTCTTAGTCTAAAAATTAACTAAGTTCACTTTCTATCCCTTTACTTTCTATTTTTAGTAATTAATTGATCAAATCTAGATTTAGAAAATTAGTAGGTTGATTTAGGCATACTATATTACTTATTTGCTAGATTAATCTAGACCTTTTATTAATTAGGAAATTAAACAGTTAGTTTCCCAAAAATAGTAAAACATTTGGTGAACCTGACTTACTTCAAAATTTCACACAAAAAACCTTAAAAACCCTAGGGCTAATTATTCATTATTTTTTGTAATATTTTCCTAATTTTTCCAAAATTTAAAAATCATAAAACTAAAAATTTAGGGTAATATTTTCAACAATTCACTCAAAACCCTAGTTTCCACATACTAGGTCCTTTTTGCATGAAATCACTTCTAGATCATTAGAAAAAATATTCTACTAATTTTAGATATATTTTTAGTTTTTTCCTAAAATTTTCAAGTTCAAATCTATAATTTTTTAGTAAATTTTTAAAATTATCACATTAATTTTGAAAACATTCATTTCAAACCCTAGTTGCATCAACTAATTCCAAGTAATTTTCTAGAATATTCCTCTTATTTTCTACAAATTTTGATTGAATATTAAATCAGAACATCAAATTCAAATTCAAAAGTTCATAGCATTTTGTAAATTAATTTACTAAAAAATCCCTAGTTTCCTACACTAGGTCCTATTGCATCTTGAGGTATCACCTTACATACATAGCCAAATTGCAAAAATGATGCTTACTTATTTACAATTCTTTACTGCATTTATTACACAAAATAAGGAAACCATCATTGGGCCTATCATGTACATGAATGATGAAGTCTACAATATGTTAATACAACATTTCATCCTTTGCATTTCATGTTTAAGTTTCATTATATGGGATGATATTACAAAATTCATTGCTAAACATGTAAAAGATTCCAAAATTCTTTTTACGAATTCTCTTTCGCTTTTATGGAAAATTGTTCAAAATTATCTTTTTAAATGCATTCAAAATATCATGTTGCATATCAAAATTATATATGCTTTTATGAAAAAATTCATATTCTCTATCCTTTACTCTCTCTTTGTCATAGGGGAAAAAAAAGTTTATCATGCTAAACACATTACAAATGTCATCATACATGTCAAAGATATTTATGCATTCTTGCACAAATCCATGATCTCAACCCTTTACTCTCTATCTTTCATATGGAAACATTTTTAGGCTTATCATGCTACACACATTTGAAATGTTATGTCACATGTCAAAATTATTTATGCATTCATGCATAATTTCATGCTCTTTAATGTTTTCCCTCTATCTCTCATAGGGAAAATTTTATCATGCTAAATACATTAGCAATGCCATAGCACATGTCACAATTTTTTATGCATACATGCACAGATTCATAGTTTCTATCCCTTGTTTGATATCTTTCATGTGGAATGTTCTCTATAATCATATTACTATATAATTTATAACTCCATTTATATGCATTTTAGCCCATATATATGGTTTCTACCTAGATGTATATGCCTCCTTGTCTACTCTTGTTTCAATGTCATATGTCAAGCATAAGAAAGAAATCCCTTCTCTACCTCTCCCTCAAGAGGGTGTTAGCATATTTCCCTCTAACCAGGGCCATGTTATCACTCCTCTAAAAGGTAAGGCATCTTATACCATTTTACTTTTGCATACATTCAGCCTATAGTTTCTTCAAATTATCTTCAACATATGTGCTTACATGTTCAATCACAATCAACTAAGATTTACACGTGTGAGATTATAAGGGATAAAATCACTAGTATGAGCAAGTTAATGTCAGATTTAAAAACATAGAATCAACTATTACATGAAAAAATAAAAACATTTGAAAATCATATCATAATTCAAAAGCCTCAAAGGCATCCTAATGCCAATCATGTATATGCACCTTCACCTAGTCAATTGGTTACAATTAATGTTACATATCAAAACAACAAATCACAACATAGTAACTCTACAACTAGTGATTTCAAAAGCATTCAAAGAACAAATAAGAGTTCAAGTGAGGTACTAAGGGAACTGATTAAATCTAAGTGGATCAAACTACCTTCTCTACATCCAATGAGAAGATCCAGATATTATTGTGCATTTCATAGAATGTATGGGTGCCATATAGATTCATGTTTGGCATTGAAACAACATATACAACATATAAATGCTAATAAGGAACCTATATAAGGTAAATTAGTCAAGCAATCCATAGTGACACATGAACACATTCATAAATGGTCAAATTTAGAAATAGTACAAAAGTGGTCACCAAAGCACAACTTTGAACAACAAAAGGATCAAAAAATAAAATTAGAACAAGAAATAGGTTCACAAGCATAGGTAAATCATGAACAATAAATCATGAACAAGATGCAAAGCTATCTCTCCAAACTGAGGCTCAAATTTCACAATACTATGGGTTTGGTCAAAAACATCTACCACAGTTTCATTTTTAAGGTCAAGGGTTGGGCAAACATGCTCAAAGCATCACTACTTGTATTCACGTAGTTGATAATGTTTATCACCAAGGTTTTGGATTTGTTGAACATCTTAAGGCAAATCATTCATAGACATAGTTCATCAAAGTAAAAGATCTAGATACAATAAAAGTTAGCACTAGAATTCCATTGGCTCATAATCAAGATGATAATGATGAGTGGAATAATCCAAGTTATTATGATTTCAAGGATACCGATAATGAATCCAAATATTCAACATCTTATTTGTAGCCATTCCCTCATGCTTCACAATCATGCACGATCCCTCTCTTCAATATAGGACACCATGACAAGGAGTCTCATCCAAGACTCATTGGTTAGTATCACTCCTTTCCAACATTTAATGTATATAGTTTTCATTTACTTGATTGTACATAGCTTATTTCAAAATTATAAAAACAATACAAAAATACAAAAAATACAAAAAAATGTCAATTATATGCATAATCTATGTTCTTACATTTCTAAAACACTATGCTATACTTATATTACACTTTTATATGCTACTTATTTGTTGATTTTTCTATATTACCATGCTTCACTTTATCTTCTATGAGTGTGTGCAATACATCTAGATACTTCATTGTTTTACTCCACCCATCGAGGGGGCATCTCACTTCTATATTCCAGCTACACATCGATACATCTACCCACTAGGGGCACACTTTGCAAGACTACACCATCCAAGTTATGTCATTATTACACTCCACACTATATACATCTTGTGTAGTATGCACCTTGCTTACACATATATTACATCGATATCCATTAGAATTTATCACACTTTTTATTTCATAACATATACATTAGTCTTGTACCACATATCTTGTATACTCTTGATTCTTTCTTTCCATAGTTAGATGCTTGTCTATATTTCAAGTACTTTACATGCTTCCATTGGTGATTTGATTAGCTATATATGTTTGTTTTTTCTAGTTCTTTTTTGCTTCCTACTTACATTTTAAGACATTTGGCAATGCCCTTTGCTTCTATCTATATTGTGTGTGCCTTTAGACATTTGTCAATGTCCTTTGTGTGTTCCTTGTATGTGCTTGTGGACCTTGTGCCAATATTTGTTTGTTTTCATTATGTGTGTATGTGGCATTTTAACATGCCTTGTATGCCTTACATATCTATTTGGCCCCTTAGCCACCCTTGCATGTTTCTTGCTTCTTGATTTATATGCTTTTTTCTTGATTATTTCTCTTTGTGTGATAATGCCATGATTCCAATCATGCTTTTACCTTATTTATTGGATGCCATGATGGACATCATGCTCCATCCATCCATTCTAATAAAAAACTAACAACTAACATTGTGCATTCTAGCTTTCTTTTTATGCACATGATATTACATTGTTATATCTATCTAGGCATACCCTTGTGGATCTAATAATCTCTCTATACAACTTTTGCTATATGTTGAGATCATGAATATCAATGTTATATCAAATGTTTTCAAAATTTAACACACTTTTAGGGATTCTTATTCTAAGGGAATTCATTATAGGTCTTCATTCCTACCCCTAGAAGAGAGGGTAACAAACAAGGGTTTTGTCATAGAGATCAGAGCTCTTACAAAAAAAAAGTAGCTTCAAAATACATAGTCTATATTCTAGAATTTAGTACAAGTAGGCCAAATCAAGTAGACAATAGAGAACAGAATCCAATTTTCAGTTTTGGCTCTAGAAAATATCACCAAAAATGGGACTATAGCACTGGACCCTGAAGTGTCTAAATTCTGGTACTAGTGTCCAGATAGAAAAAAATCTACTTTCTCTAGAATTAGGTAGAAGGGTGAGTTTAGTCATAGTTTTGCCATAATAATATAGTCTAGAAAACAACAACTTTCAACACTTATTTGCTCAGAGAATCTAGATATAGGGGGCATCATGCATAGCATGAGGGTTTTTACTTACAGTTTAAACATGGAAGTTGATACAACTTTTAGTTTAAAATTTATGTTCTAGACACCAATTATTGGGGGCAATGTGCATGGCACATGGGCCTTTTCTTTTCCAAGTTTAGTACATTTTCTTGCATGCTCCTAGTAGTTGCATGCCTTACTCCATCTACAGGTGGTTGGCATCACTTTTAAGTAAAATTTCATACAAGTTTGCTTCCCATGTACCTAAGTTTTTGAATGGCTTCTTAAGCCTTGATTCCAATTTCAAAGGGGCTTCTATACAAGTCCAATCTCCATCTTTTGAAGTGGCCAACATTGGCTTAGTTTCTAGTTACATTCATCTATCCATGCCAACATTATCAGATTATAACATGTTCATGGGATCCATGAGCCATCTCATATGAAATTCAATTTATACCAGTATCTTTCTATTCAACTTCACATCACAGGGTAATGATGGAGCTAAAGGACTAACTAGCCTTTGTATTCTTGAGCCATCTATTCAGAGGGATTGGACACATGGTCCAGACATCGATTAACACATGCATGATTTATTAGCTTCACATAGTTGGTTATGATGGAGCCAAAGGGATTACATTTGAATTCTTGAGCCACCTTCTAGGGGATTGAGCACTCAAGTCATTCATCGATATAACTCTTGGTTTAGCATACTTCCAACATCACCTAACACAACCCAGTAGCATAACAAGTTTTATATTAGTTCACGCACCTAGTGAGGTGTATTCATTCCTTTCTCTTCCTTTCTCTCTGTTCACCCAACTTTGTACTTTCTTATTTTAGATATATCATATCTAGTAAGAACTAATCTAATTTTACTTTACTTAATTAAAATTTTACATAGTGCAATATGCTCTCACTACGCATAACCCAACATCACACAACTTATTGGACTTAACTTCACAGTTAAGTTTTAGTACACTTCTATTTTTCTCCTTTATCATAATATTTAACTTTATTGCATAATTAGAATAAATGGGTCCAAATGTAATCACATAAAAATGCCAATTGTGTAACTTGAGCATGACCTGTGACACCTAAACCATAGGTCTCTCTTGCTTCCTTGTACGACCCACTAGGCATGTTTTTACTATTTCCCAATAATCTGAAGCCTTCCAAATTTAGCCCCAGCTATCCTAGACTCATCTCTCAAGCACAGACTTATCCCCTAGGGTTACTTTCCCCTTAGATACTAGTGCCATAAGTTGGACTATAGCATTGGACCCCAGGGTGTCTACTTTCTAATGCAATTGTCCAAGTCACTCTTAGCCTCAAATGTTCAAATTTACTTGATTCCTTATCTTTTTTATTGTTAGTATAATGCAAAGTTATCTAACCTAGGATCATTAGTTTCCCTATAAAATCCTATCTAAGGGTCATTTAAAAGGGTTGGTAATCATTCAAAAGGCACAAGTTAGAAATACACTAAGCACATTTAAGAAAATCTTTCTATTCTCTATATATATCCAACCATTAATATTTATAGCATACTAAAGCTGTCACACAAGTCATGAGCCATCTCAAGATTTCCTAGATTCACATAATACTTGTATTGCATACACATGATTGCATAATACACATTTAATTTGAGAGAAATACATTGGCCTTGATCCCTCTTCAGAGTATTGGTATGTAGGTAGCAGGCCCACACATAGGGTGTGATCACATGTCTATTGCATAATACACACTAACCCCTTTTTCCATTTGATTCAAGAGCACTTTTCAAGCCTAAGGAGGAATTAAGACCCTAAGAAACAAAATTAATTGCACACAGAGCTCTGCAGATGGTCAAGACTTGTAAATCTAGACATAGAGCCTCTAGAAGCATCAAAACAAAACCCAAAAATATCAAAGCAATTAGATCAAAAGGAATAGAGCTCCAAAAATAGGACTATATCACTGGACCTCAAAGTGTCTAGTTTTTTATGCTACTATCTAGGTAGAAAATACATTTCTAGGTCCTATTTTTTATAGTCTCCCTAGTCAAATCATCAATTTAAAATTCCATATTCCTTTGTCTCAGTCAAAAAATTAGCTAAGTTTAATTTCTATCCTTTTTCTTGCTATTTTTAGTAATTAATTGATCAAATCTAGATTTAGCGAACTCGTAGGTTGATTAAGGCATATTGTATTACTTATTTTCTAGATTATTTCAGACCCTTTACTAATTAGGAAATTAAACACTTAGTTTCCCAAAAATAGTAAAACAAGGCACAAAATTAGGTTGATTAACTATGGAAGGGTCTATTCTCTATCAACTAGCTCTACTTTGTCTACCATTCATTCCAAATTGAGCTATAGAATTGACTTGTAATGGAAAATAAATCAATAACCAACTACTATCTTGATCTTGTACTACAAAAGTTTCTTCAATAGGTTTATAATATGACTCTACACTATTTGTATCCCAATTTCTAACAAGAACATCATATAAATT
Source organism: Torreya grandis (assembly GCA_037957365.1). Lineage (NCBI taxonomy): Eukaryota > Viridiplantae > Streptophyta > Pinopsida > Cupressales > Taxaceae > Torreya > Torreya grandis. Next base: position 1,409,451 of record JARHVA010001037.1, on the reverse strand, counting down.
AAAGGCATGAGCATGCACTATGGGTGGGGAATTGGGCCTATCCATATTGGGTTCTACATTCACCAATGCTTAACTCATTTCTCCCATGCATATCTATGTCAATGTTGGGGTCTGGTCTTGTTTAGGGAGTCCTTATTGTACCTTTATTCCTCCTTGTATATCCTTACAACACTTTTAGATTCCTCTCATCCCCTCTTTGGTTCACTTCCAATGATATCCCTTTGCCTAGCCTCATCATACTTGTGCTTACACAACTCCCATGTACTAGATGCCAAGTTAAACCAATAATCTTATATCAAAGTGTGCTCCATTTACACACCAATTATGTTGTTCACATAAGGGAGAGTTTAGCCATCCGTGTGGAAGTTTTCAAGTCTTGAGACAACCATAATCTTCTTAATCTCTAAAAAAAATTGCTTGAGATACCTTTTATGCAGCTCCTAGAGGAAGTTAAATTAGGATTCTTTTGGACAAGAGTATATAAAGACTGCAAGGTCTAGACTGATTGATGTGGGAAGTCTACTAGTTCTAGATGTGTGAACACTGATTGTAGATTTTTTGGGATAGGTTATTTTGATTTTGATATGGGGTAGTTTTATTGCTTGATTTTGGTAGGTTTGTGAAGTTGATCGATGCATGAAGCTTTAAATGATTGATTTTGACAAAAAATTGGACTTATCCATCCTTTAAGGGAGTGGTTTAAGTTTTAATTTGTTCATTTTTGTAGTTGTCCTTAAAGGGAACATTCTATCCTTTTAAGCAATTCAGATTTTGGGCAATTATCCTTCTAGGGAGTAGTCTACATGCTAGAGATATTTGACCAAAGTGATATTTAGATATCCCAAACTATTTTGATGATAGGTTTAGACATGGACAAGTCTATATATGCTTATAGGTTTACCTTTATGAGGTCAAAACCTAGAGCATAAGAAGGTTCATGATAGATGAAAAGAGTGGTTTTGAGAGATAAATGACCATGGGATTTTGTCTGATTAGGGATGAAAATTATCCATGAGAACCATGCCATGGGTAGATCCATAGTACCCATATTTAGGATTAGGCTATGATTGTGATGATTAATCACATGGTTCTATGTTGTAATTGATTATCCTTAAATGGAAGGGATGGAGGGGGCAAGAGGTTAAAATCTTGTAACTCAGGGGATGAGCTTAAGTTAGACAAAAGGTGAGTTCAATCTTGTTACTAATAAAAAAATGGATGAAAATGCAAAGCATTGATAGGCTTAGGTTCTATTTTTCCTTTCAGAGAAGATAAAAAGTAAGCTCTTGATCCATACTTGTGGGTTATTATGTAGGGTCTAAGCCAATTGAAAGCAAACTTGCCTCACTTGATTTTATCCATATTGGTCACATGTTGATTTTCCTTCAAGATGACCTCTTAAATGTTGAATTCCCATTCCTTTAGGTTCTTTTTATAGGCATAATTAATTTTCTCTTAGTAAACACAAAGATGGTTAAACATGACTAGGCAATACTCATCAAGTAGTTCAAGTCATGCCAGATGTTCTTGATAATAGTTGCTTTCAAAAATGATGTCTTGTAAGGATATGTGAACAGAGGGAATCTATGATTTGAGAAGCAAGACTACCTCTAATCGAAAAGCTAGAGATAAATGGGTAGTACCTATAGAGGTTTGAATACTAGTGCAATATGCCCACAAAGCAAAGGAGATGTGCAAGTGCCAATCTTAACCCGAAGCATTGACCACCTTGGTTAAAATATTGTTGATATTTTTGTTAGAGGCTTCCACTTGTCCAATTTTTTATGGATTATAAGGCGAGGAAAATATTAACTTGATGCCAAATGCATCACAAAGACCTTGGACTTGCTTATTTTTGAAAGATTTTCCATTGTCAGTGATGATCTTATGGGGAACACTGAAATGGCAGATGATATGGTGATTGATGAAGTTGACTATATTTTTGACTTTAGTCAAGATGAGAGGAATAACATCCACCCATTTGGTAAAATACTTGATGGTGTTGATGATGAAGTGGTGTTGCTATGAAGAATGAGGATTGATTTTCCTAATGAGATCTAGTCCCCATTATGATAAGGGCCAAAATTCATTAGATAATTAAAGGCCATGGGTCAGTACATGATGAAAACTAGTGTTTTGTTGACATTTAACACACTTCTTTACATAATCATAATAGTCTTGGTTGAGGGTGGGCCAATAGTAACTTATTTGAAAGATATGTTTAGTGATAGCTAGACCACTAAAGTGTCCCCCACATATACCATCATGCATTTCTTGGATAACATAAGAAGTTTCATGATTGTGTAGATAATGGATAAGGAGGCTATCAAAGCCAAATTTGTAAAGGATTCCCCCTAGTATGGTATACTAAGAGGTACTCTAAACAAAGGCTCTTCGAGTACTCTTAGATAGGTTGGGAGGAATGATGTCAAGGTTGAAATAGTTAAGGTTTGCTTGTATTAAATGTTTGATGGAGATTCCTCCACACTAAAAATTGTAGAAAGGTCAGATTGGATATAGGAGGGTATGATAAATGATGAATAGTGACAAAGATCTTAGAATTGGAAGGTGTAGAAAGGATCTAGGAAGCTAGGGAAGCCATTATTATCTATAAACTTATTGGTAGATCACAAAATAGATTGGATAAGGTAATGATCAAATAATGCTAAGAATACATCCACAAGGTGTTTATATTATTGCAAGACATAATTATTAAATTGGTAGGATCCATTGACCTAGTTGACCACAAGTTAGGAATCACCAAAGACACTGATAGTCTTAACTCCCAAGGCTAGAGCAGTTTGGAGACCTATTACTAGGGCTTCATACTCAACCATATTATTGGTATATCCAAAATCATGTTTGAAGGAAAGAGGAAGAGGCTATCCATGAAGGGGAATGATAATAACTCTAGCACCCCCACTACATTGACACTTCAAGCCATAAAAAGACATGGTCATTTGATAGGTGACATCCTCTTGAGAAAGAGTAGTAATGGAGTTATCCAAAAATGCAAGAGGAAGATATTGGTTGTCCAAAAAAGGAGCTTCAACTAATTGATTGATAATGGATTTCCATTTAATCAAAATCCAATAAAGGAAATCAAGGTCAAACTTAGCTAGGAACATGAGCCACTTAGCCATATGCTAGTTTTGATATGGTTTAGAGTGCATGTACTTGACTGGGTCAATATTGGCGATGAAAAAGGTTTTATTATTGATTTAATGATGAAGTTTATAAGCCACAAAGACCAAGGTGAGGCAAAGTTTCTCGGTATGGCTATACCAAGTTTCATACTCTATAAGTGTTCAACTTATGTAGTAGATAGCTTGCTCTTTATGTTGTTCATCATGGTGAGTGAGCATTGCACTTAAAGAATGGTCAGTGGAAGAGATATAAAGGTATAAGGGTTGGTCCTCTTTAGGTGGGATAAGAATGGGTCAAGAAATAAGATATTATTTGAGTGAATCAAAGGATTATTGGTAGTCCCTTGTCCACTTAAAAGATGTATGTTTCTTGAGAAGATGGTGAAAGGGTTGACATCTATCAAACAACTGAGAGATGCAATGATGGATGGATTGGAGCTTCCCATGTAGGCTATAGAGTTGCTTAAGGTGGGTAAGAGGAGGCATCTCTAGGATTGCTTTGAAGTTGGTAGGGTCTACTTTGATTCCTTAAAGAGAGATGATAAAGCCTAAAAGATTTCCAAATAGGACCCCAAAAACATATTTATTGGGGTTGAGTTGAACATTGAAATGGATTAGGAATATGAAGATGATATTGAGAACTTTTAGATGAACCTTGCGATATTTGGATTTCCCAAGGAGGTCATCTACATAGTCTTCTATGATTTTGTGAATGAGATAATGAAAGATGTAGGTCATTACATGTTGGTAGGTTATTTTGATGTTCTTAAGACCATATGGCATGAACCTATACTAAAAGGTCCCTCATGGGGTGATGAAGGAAGTTATATTTTGATATTTAGGGGAAATCAAGATCTGATTATAACTTGAGAAATCATCCATGAGAGATAAAATCTCATGGTTGGCTATAAGATCAGCAAATTGGTCAATACTAGGCAAAGGGAAGTCATCCTTTGGACAATCAAGGTTGAGGCCATGAAATTCAATATAGAGGTGAAGTCCCTCTATAGGCTTGGTGATGGGAATAATGTTGTAAACCCATTGAGGATAATCGATGGGTTGGATGAATTCAAGAGACAAGAGACATTGAAGCTCTTCTTTGACTAGAAGGGAAATATGAGGGTGCATCTTGTGAAAATTTTATCTGATAGGTTTAGCATTAGGATGGAGGATGATTTTATGAAAAGCTATGGAAGGGTTGATCTTAGGCATACCTTGATAGGACCGATCAAATTCTATACTTTAGTCATGAAGGAAGGGTATTCCTATTGCTTTAAGGAATCTATGGATTGACTAATCTTCACAATGTGAGGGTTATCCTAAGTACCCAAATTAACATAGATAATGGATTCATTCAACATGGTTTGGTTCTCAAGAGTTAGAGATTTGTGGATAGCATAATCCCCCACATAAAGATAGGTGAGAATGAAATGATCATATTGACATTGGATGGTGTGGATGGTAAGAGAATCCTTTTCTACCATTCCAAGATGAATCAGAGGAAAATTTTTAGTTTAGTCACCCTTTATATAGGTTAGGGGGCCAAAACTAATAGTATTGACCAAAAAAATTTAGAAGGGATGATTTAAAAATACTTAGAATTTATAGGAGATGGGTTTGGTGAAGAGGGAATATCTTTATTAATGGTGGTGATGGGTTTTGATAAATTGGTAGGTTGTTATGGTGGGATGAACTTGAGGCCAAATAAATCATGAGGTTTCTAGGTTTTGATTAAAGGTAACTCATTGGGTCCATGTTCATAATGGCCAAGGTCAAATCCATTCCAAGCACACATGTGAAAGTATAATTTGGTGAATTTTGATTTGTCCAAATAGGAAAAATTGGAGGTTAATGGTCAGGTAGAAGAGGTGGTGGAGGAAGCAAGAAGCGGATGATCAAGTCCTCCATAGATAAAATTGGTTTGATGGTTGATAAGATCAAAAGGAATTATGGTTCCAATATTGGGATCATAATTAAGATCATGATCAAGATTCCCACATTCTTGAGGAACAGGGAAGGCATCCAAGGTCAAAAGATGGTACTCTCCCAGTGAGAGACATTAGGATGTAGGTTTCAAGGGGTCCTCTCTAGGGATCTAAGAAAAAGGGATAGATGAGTTAGTTAAGGCTTGATCAATGGTGGGGGTAGAGTTCTTTTTGGTTGGTGGTGAGGTGGGTGAGTGAAGAAGAAGAACATCATTAGGTCGATATGTCATGTTTCGAGATGTGAAAGGACTGGGGTCAACTTATATGGTGATGACTTGACCCTCATGTTAAAACTTGACATATTGATGCAAGGTGAATGGGACACAACTCATGGAGTGGATCAAAGGGTATAAAGCTAAGATATTATATTGAAACTCACCTTTTAGGATGTAGAAGAGTTATGGAAGCGTGTGAGGGCTCAAAAGAATGTGGAAGACAACTATTCCCATGATTGTGGCCATAGTACCATTAAACAAATGGAAGACTATTATGGTTTTTAACATGATGATCTTTGAAAACTAGAGTTGGTCATAAGCATGGGAGGAGATAATATTAATACTAGCTCCTCCATCAATCATCACCCTTCTAATGTGGGTTTGATTGATGTATGCAGTGATGAACAGAGGGGGATCTAGATCATTAGGATGAATAGAGGGTACCTATGAATCCTTAAAAGTGACAAGGGTAGAGAGTTGAAGAGCACTGACAAAGGCTACAAGAGGTTCAGGACCTTATGGTTGGACCTCTATAGATTGTAGGGCCTCTATCAATGCTTGGCAGTGATGGGGTGAGGTGTTGATGTTTGTATAGGATAATATTCACTAGTGTTTGATGAAGATATTTTAGAAATACTCACTGGATAGATTTAGAAGGGTTGAAGGGAGGTGTAGACACCTAAATTTGGTCATTGATAACCTCTAATCAGGCTTTTGGCCATTTTCCACCCAAATTGCACAATTTATCCTAGAAACACTAAAACATGATAAATGATGTGAAATTGACATATTCAAGTGCCAATTTTGGCTAGGATATCACTAAATGGGGCAATGCAATTTATGAGCCAACTAACTTTGATCAGATCATTTCAAGTCAAAATGCCAAATTTGCCCCTGGGTGCTCTTGATTGCTCTTTCCTATCAAATCTTCTACACAAGAAGTGTGCCTTCATTATTTGTTGTTGGTAACATCTTAAATGGGAATATGTATCTAACACATCTGACATTGCTTTCCAATTCTAATCCAATCAAAATTTAGACCAATAACAAGGCATTTTGATTAATTTGGGTAATTTGTGCACAATGTGCTTAATCATTCTTAAGAACTAATTAACCCAAATCAAGGCATAATAAAAAATTCCATGGAAACTTTTTTAATACTTTGTTTTGGAAATGAATATATAATATCTAAATTATTAGGTGACCTCATTTCTTGGGAAGACATCCCTAGACCATAAATACCACAAATATCAAGATTCATGCCTCCCATGCCTCATTAATGCCTTCCATGATGCCCTCCATACCTCTTAATTGCCCTTTTTTCAATTCCATGATGAGGATAATTACAAACTTAATTACAAAAATTGAATTAATCCTCAACCACACATCTCAATCTTGAGATGGATGGTTGAGGTTGATTTTGATCAAATCCAAAAATCTATAAATAAGAGGCCTCACAACATCATTTCTAATATATTTTGGTACAAATTTATAATGCATAAATATCTTCAAGAAACCATTGAAATTAGTGTTATAATGCCAATTTGATTCTAAGCCAAGCCAAGCCACAAGCCAAAGGTGCCAAGAAGAAGAGGAGATAGCCAAGCCTCCTTTGATGAAGACTTCATGAGCACAAGCCGAGAAAGCCACTATTACAAAGACATTTGGAGCATCCAAGGAAGGTGAAGGAACTCTTGTATTTGATCCCTTGATTTTTAGTTGTGCTTATCATTTTATTTTGTTAACTAAGCTCTCGCTAGTGTCTAGGCCTAGAGATGTAATGCTATTAGTGCGTTTATTTCATTTTATTTTCATTTTGAACTAACATCATACTAACCATCCTCTCTTGAGTCAAATTCCTAGATCACATTATGGCATGCCTAGTATTCCAAAAAAACATACACAATATAGTGTATTAACATAATAGAGGACAAATGCATTGCCACCTCAATCAAGGGAAATAAATGTTCCACCTCACCAAGTAATGACAAACATACCTCTTTAGTCATAGACTAATATGCTAATTCAAAACCAAGCCATGACTAGTTAATAAAGTGCAAAAATTGGTTAGCAACAAATGTCAAATTTACAACCTACTTTCACTTCCTCATAGGTAATAATGAAATAAGGATGTCCCCATGTTTCTCAGGTACATACTAGATAACTATCAGTTTAAAATGTGTCACAAATCCAGAGACAGGGTCTTGGTCCACAAGTTCCCACTTAGCAACAAGGTTTGATTAGTTGACAACACGTCCCTTTTCAACCATAATAGGTATAGTCTAGTTATATCCCTCCATCCCAACCACAAAATCCCCCAGGTCAAACCTTTATCACCAACCCAAACCAGAATATTGTGCAGCTAAATGTGCTATTTCATGTACATCCTAGTCCATTTATGCATATTCCTGATCCATTCCCCAACCCAACCAATATACCCCAACATATATCTCCATCATACCTTGGTCAAACTATTCCACTTGTGACCTCCCAACCATTTATCCAAACCCAAATTCTCCCTCAAACCAATATTCCATCCAGTTTCCTATCCCAAGAATTGCAATAGATGAAGGATGCAATTACTACCATTAAAGCGGTAAACAAACTAAAAATTTAAAATTGGATGAAGTATGTTTCTATCCATTCAACATGGAATATTTGTAGATACAATTTCCTCCAAGATATGAATGACAGAAATTTGATAAATACAAAGGGAAAGGTGATTTTGACTGAATTCTTTGTCTCATGTCAACCAATGGCTTATAGTGACATATACCTTTTTATTTTGTTTCCAAGGAGCTTGGTTGGACAATCCTTGGAGTGGTTTTTAAATTTGTCCAACAATTTAGTAATGAACTTTAATGATCTTTCTAATAAGCTTGTGTAGCACTTTTCCTATAATCTCAAGCATGAGATTTCATTAGTGGACATGACACAAGCAAATCAAAAAGATAGTGAGAGTTTTGTAAGTTATTTACAGTGATGGAGATCCCTTACAAACTGTTTCACCCATAGTTTACTAGATAAACAATTAGCCACTATGTTTACCAAAAATTTGCATAGTGAGATAGCCTATAATCTGGAACTATAATGTGCACATACATTCAAGGAGATCATTGATAAAGGTTTGTTGATCAAGAGGGTGCTCATCAATAAAGTAGTCATCAAGATTAATTAAAATAATCAAAATCAAGGTACCAATTAGGGAAATGACCAACATCCCATCCAGGTGAAAGCATCACAACTGACACATGCCAATAACCATGAAAGACCAAAGTAATTCAACTTTAATAGGAATATTGTGGGAAATGGAGTAACCAAATCTCATCATGTCCAAATTATGTAGACATTATCCACACCACCTTTTCAACTTACTCCTACCCAGTAACCTGTCCAACCAATTTTGCAAGCACAACAACCAAAACCTACACAATAAATACATCAACCGTTACCATTGCAAACCCCTCCTCCTAGAAGAACCGGGCCTATATGTCATGTCTTTAGTGACCTAGGAGAACCTATTGAGTCTGTATTTTACAAGCTTGCTACCGCTAATCTGATTAGTTGGCCTATACCAAAGCATTATTCACAAGGTATTCCTTATCTTGATTGATATCATGAAAAGGAATTTTGTGACTATCATTGGGTCAATGGGCATAATATATGAAGATGTGTCCAAATCAAGCATTTAATTGAGAATATGTTAGAGAATGGGGAGATAAAATAGGATAATGGTGATTTCACTTATAATCAAAATCTTGGAATCTATCAAAACCCCTTTCCCTGACATAACAATCAATAACAATAAAATAATTAGCAACAACAACAAAAACAACGGCTAGTACAGTAGTAACATCAACAATATCAAAATCAAAGGTTGAACTAATAGGTCCAACAAAATCAACAACAAAACCCATACTGATAGAATAATGGATAAAACCAAGGTCAGAATGGTAACAACCAACAAACCTATCATGTAGTTGCACATGACTAAAATAGGGTTGAGGTCATATTATAGGGGATAGCATTAATACCATCTTAATTAATCCTAAACCAAGTACTAATCAGCCTAGACCATTGCTAAACAATAATATTTAGCCAAATCACATGGATAATCCTTCTTTGACCTAAGAATACATATAGGCAAACCAAAAACTTAGGACTTCCCCTTTTAGATCTTATAGCGATAACCCATTCTTGCCATGTGACCACATGCAAGTGAATCAACAATCGAGACTTATCCTGTTTGGTCCCATGCCATTTCCAACATTAGTTAGCAATACTAGTCGATTATTTAATCCTGATTATGCAATCACAACTCAAAGGTTGAAGATTACTGTCCCATGCCCATAACCATCTACCACTTTATCTATCATCCAACCAACTATTCAGCCTTAGAATAAACCATTCACTACTAACCAAGACAAGAAGTTTGATATTATGGAACAATTGTAGAAGACACCAACACAAATTTCTATTTTAGATTTTTTGTGGACATCAATAATCCATAAGAACATCTTGAATGAGTTTTTGACCCAATTCACTATTGCTAGTGACATATCCCCCAATAAATTTAAAGATTTTGTTGGACACCTAGCTCCAGCCTAATAAGTCACATTCAACCAAAGTGATATGTCTTCTCTTGGCCCAGTCCATAATAACCTATTTTACATAAAAGTTTGTATCATATGACATAAAGTGAAATGTGTCCTTATTGACAATGGATCCAGCCTCAACATAGTGTCTCTAAAGCTCATCAAGCTTCTTGGGTACACAATGGTAGATCTCCAACTAGGAACAGTAACCATCAAAGCTTATGATAATCAAGAAAGAGAATCATAGGGCACCATTAGTTTGTTAGTTATCATTGGGCCTTTAACCCATGATAAACTTTGCCATGTGTTGGATCTAGAGTTATGATACAACATGCTTCTAGGTAGGCCTTGGTTACATGAGATTCATGCAGTCCTATCAACACTGCACTAATGTATCAAGTTTTCCCACTCAGGGATGGAAGTGAATATTCTAGGAGATTTACACTTGTATGAACACTGCAAGCATCTTGAGGCTAAGTTTCAAATCTATAATTATCAATATGATATGAATCCAAGTTCCAAATAGGATAAAGTAAAAGCTATACTTATTGATACTTCATCAAATAATTGCATAGATCCTAATACCTTGGATTCCCTTTTCCACATACCACCTTCTAAAACTTCTAATCATTTTACCCTTTTAGATAATAGATTGGGAGAGTATGTGACCCATGATACATTTTATATTTCAAATATTCCTCAGAATCCAAAAACATTTGGGTGACCTAAAGTCATCCTACATATGCATTGGTAACAAAAGAATAAAGATAAGGGACCTATCACATTTGCATTAGCATCTGGCCTAGAACTTGACCCTCTTGAAGGAGACAAATCATGGTTATACAATGACAACTAGGCTAATTTTTATAAAAGTGTAGATTATCCTATTCCAAATAGGATCATGGAACATCAGAAGTATGAAAGAATAGGCCTCAAACTGAATCAGCAAGGAACTATCAAGCCAATTTTCATGACTAAGTATGAAAGACCTTATGGACTTAGATTTAAACGACCTAGGTGTGATCCCACATATCTTATTCTAACTCCATCATCAGTGACTAGTGATGATGATGATGACAATGAATTAGATTTCAATCATAGTCTTACCTTTGATGACCTAGCTAAAACTAGCCTATTTGATAACAATGCCATTTGTACCCTTACCTTGGCCATTCATCATAATCCATTGCCATTATACTATCCTAAACTGATAGATTGGGACCAAAAAGAATCCAATCTATCAATTAATGAGTTATATAATGATGAGGCATTTATTGATTTATTAGGCCTTAAAGAAAACATTCCATTGGGAGATCACAAATCAAGATTCTCAATCACATTGGATCTTGTAGCCTATTTTGGAGAGTGAATGAACACCCTTAGCCAAAAACAAATAAGTAAAACATTGAGGTCCCAAAGTGAAAACCTCTTTAAGGCACTTTTTGACTAGCAAAAAAATAAAGATAAAGGCCAGTCTAGTGGTGAAAACCAATTTCAGGCACCATTAGATGGGGGTGTTCATTCTTCCTCAAATTTAGACCAGGAGACCACCAACAACAAACTTGCATGTGGATCTGAGTTTAGTTTTGAGCTACAAAAAGTATTCGATCAAATTCTCCAAGATTTTCTAATCATTTTTGTTACATGGCCAGATCTCCCATTAGGAGACTTAGATTCATCATGCCTAGGAGAAGTTAAAGAGTAAGTCCTAATAGAGGACCCTGACATAATCCAATAGTTCAAGCCATTGCCTACTATCCTAGAAGATTGTTTGACCCTTCTAGTTGAAGATACAATAGAGGTAAATATCAAGACTCCATTAGAATTAAAATGGATAAAATTAGGTGCATCCCTCACTAAGGAGGAACATGATGTCTTTTTAGCTTTGTTGAGATATTTTGTCAATATTTTTGCATGGGTCTATTCTGACATGTCAGGTTTAGACCTGCCTTAGTTCTACACCACTTTGTGGTTAATATTGATGCTAAACCAGTAAAACAAAATTTACGTAATATGAATCCTTGCATTAATGTATTGGTAAAGAAAGAGTTGGAAAAACTCTTAGAAGTAGGATGTATCCGATCCATTGACTACTTTGAATGGATCTCTAATGTAGTACCTATTAGCAAAAAGCTTGAAGGAATTAAAATTTATACTAATTTTTGAGACATCAACAAAGCTTGTCTTAAACATGATTTTCCCTTTCCTAATATCAACATGATCATTGAATCCATGGTTGGTTATGAAATGCTTTCACTCATGGATGGATTTTTAGGATACAATTAGATCAGAAGAATACTAGAAGATCAACATAAAATAATGTTCACCACTCTATGGGGAATAATTTTTTATCAAGTAATTCCATTTGGCCTTAATAATGATAGAGATACATATCAAAGGTCCATTTATATCATATTCCATGATATGATGCATGATATTTTTGAAGACTATGTCGATGACATATTAGGAAAATCTAAAACTAGGGTTGACCATCTAGCAATTCTGCATAATATATTTGAAAGATTATGGGAGTACAAAGTCAGACTCAATCCAAATAAATGTGTGTTTGGTGTAACTTTAGGCAAATTACTTGGCTTTATCATGTCTCATAGAGGTATTGAAGTCGATCAAGCTAAAGTCCATGCTATAACTGAGATGCCGCCACCAACCAATTTGAAGTAACTCTATAGTTTGCAAGGTAAGATCTAGTTCATCTGATGATTCATCTCTCAATTAGTAGATAAGTGCCATCCATTTACACACCTTTTAAAGAAAGGATTTGTATTTCACTGGGATGACCACTATCAAATAGCTTTTCAATAACTCAAAGGCTATCTTGTCAATTTGCCTATTTTATTACCTCATATGCTAGGAAAGCCATTCTTGTTATACCTATCAGCTATTGATCATTCTCTTAGGGCACTCTTGGCTCAATATGATGACAAAGGAAGGGATCATGTTGTATACTACCTAAGTTATACCTTGTTTAAATATAAACATAACTATGCACCTATTGAAAAAGCTTGTCTAGCCATGGTTTTTGTAGCTCAAAAATTGCATCATTATATGCTAAGTAATAAAACTATGGTCATTTCAAAAGTAGATCTGCTCAAGTATCTACTATCTAAAATATCTTTTCAAGGTAGAATGGCTAAATGGATCATGATTCTTAGTGAGTTTAACATAGATTATGTCAATCAAAAGGCAATCAAAGGACAAGTTCTTATAGATCAACTTGTTGAAACACCTCTCATAGACACCCAACCACTCACGTTTCAATTTCTTGATGAATCCATCATGACCATCATGGACACACCCCTTGAGGAGCATCCCTAGAAACTATATTTTGATGGTTCATTCACTACACATGGATCTGGGGTAGGCCTATTATTTATTACACCACATGGGGATGTAATCCCTAAATCATTCAGAATCAACTTTCTTTGTACAAACAACATGGCTGAGTATGAAGCACTTGTTGTAGGACTTTGATAAGTAGTGAATTAGAATATATCTCATCTTCAATTTTATAGTGATTCTCAATTAATCATCAATCAGGTTGTAAATCATTTTTAGACCAAAGATGACAAGTTAGTTCTATATAAAGACATGATCAACACTCTTAAATAATACATTATCAATATTTAGTATGAACACATATTGAGGGCTAGTAATAAAACTGTAGATGCCATGGCTACTATTGGCTCTCTAATTTGAAAAATAGATAAAGCTAGAGAGTATCAGTTCCTCATCGAGAATTTGTCAACATCAGCTCATGAACCTTCAACCATTGCCATTATTTGTGATATTATTGGTCCTAATTCTATTTGATACTCAGACCTTTATAACTACCTTCATGACCAATTTATGCCACCTAACCTATCTCAAAAATAAACCAAAGGCTTCATTCATCATTTTTCTCATTATACTTTGCTTGCATCCACCCTTTATCACTCTAGTTTTGATGGAACTCTACTTCATTGTTTAACTTTAGATAAGTCTACACTAGTGTTAAGAGAAGATCACGAAGGAATATTTGGAGCCCATTATAGTAGGGTAGTCCTATCTAAAAATATCTTACATACTGGTTATTAGTGTCCCACTAAAGATGAAAATGCTACTACATATGTAGAAAAGTGTGACAAATGTCAACAATATGCTAATCTAATTCATGCCCCAATAAAAACTCTAAAACTGATGTTAATGCCATGGCCATTTTCTACATGGGACTTGACCTCATTGGGAAGATTAAACCCACTTCATCTGATGGCCATAAACATATCCTTACCACCATCAAATATTTCACTAAGTGGGTTGAAGCTATACCCCTCATGTGATTGGAAAGCAAATTTCCAAATTCATCTTCAACCACCTAATCTACTGCTACAGTATCCCCTCTAACATTATATCTTATAATGGTGGATCATTCAAGAATAAAGATTTAGACTAGTTATGCACTAAATACAAAATCACACAACATTTTTATACAACATATTACCCTCAAGGTAATGGCTAAGCTGAAGCATCCAACAAAACCATTGTCAACATTCTCACAAATATTGTTAATGATGCCGATCATGATTAACACCTCTAGATATTCCCTCCCCTTTGGGCATACCATACCAATCATCATACCCCCACAAGAGCCACTCCATACTCACTTGTTTATGGTATTGAATCCATCCTTCCCATTGAGGTCGGGTTACCTTCACTATGCATCTCTTTCAAGCATGTCTTAGATGATCATGACTATCAACTAGCTCACCTAAAAGAGCTAGACCTACTTGATGAGAAATGCACAACTCTGCTCAACAATCTTCAAACATATCAGAACTGACTGAAAGGCCACTATAATAAACATGTGGAGTACAAAATATTTGAAATTGGTGATCTTGTTCTTAAAGAAAACCAAAAGAATAACATGGATGAGAAGAAACATAAAGATAAATTCAAACCAAAGTGGATAGGGCCTTTCATCATCACTACAGATTATAAATCAGGAGCATACATGCTTGCCACACTAGATGGTGATGAACTTCCAGAGCCAATAAATATTATTCATCTCAAGTGATACTATGCTTGAGTGCTAAGGTGTATTGTCTGTAAGGACCATTTTAGTTATGCCATTTTGACACTATTATTATTTTTACAAATACCATCTTTATTCATCCTCTTTCCCATATCTACTTTCCAATTTTGACCTACCAACCTAGTTTGTTCTAAAACCTATCTTGTTTGACCTTAGTTTTTTCCATTCATTACGTAGTTTCAACATTGAGGTATCTGATCAGTTCATCAATTAGTTCAAGTACTTTAGATAGGGAGCATATTTTGGGATAACATGATTGAAGTTTTGGTAGTTGTATCCTTCATTTGTTAGTCCTTTCTTATCACCAGTCTTGCTACTAATTATAATTGCCTTTGGGAAAAATAGTACCATTGATCTATGCCATTGTGTCCTGGTTATAACTGCTTATGGGCAAACTAGGGGCAATATTAAGCCTTAATGTACTAAATTACCACTTCCTATTCCATGCTATGCCTTTTTACCAATTGTGCCTATTTTATTTGACTTGGCTGCCACACTAGTCAAACTCCTTTGCTAAAATGGTAGAGCTACAGTAACTTGAGGTCCTACTCTGGGACTATGTAGGCAGTGCTCAATACTTATTGAGGTCAGCTCAGTCACCATTTTCCACATGCTCTTACCATTTTGTGAGCAACCTAAGCCATGATCTCATCGTTATGTGAGCTTGAACCATTTAGTGTCTCATTATTCTTGCTTGAGTTGTGACACTCCAAAACACTTCCAAAAACATTTGAAAAATCATTAGAAAAGAACAAAAAACATTGACCATTTCTTTGCCTTAAGGATTCTGGGAACCCTTACTAAGTTACAAGCAAATCACTTGTCATATAGTTTCCCCATCCTTTTTGGCCTTTTTTCTTACGCACTTGCCATTTTTAAAGATGATTCCTATTTTTATATCACATTTATTTTGTTTGTTTTCATCAGTTATCATTTTCTTCCCATTTCTTGGGAAAACTACATTTGACTTGAAGTTTTTTTTATTGGATATTACATCCATGGAACTATGTAGGTAGTGCCCACTTGCCTAGTGCATATGGAAATAACTCAGCCACCCCGTTCTTTTTTTATATTCTCCCATTTTATTTATTTTTTCAGTTATCACCTATTTTATAGGGGCAATGTCCATATGATTCCTAATACATTGTATTATTTGTTTATTTATGCTTATTTTGTTTATTTGTTTGTTTGTCTATTTGTTTACTTTCAGTACTATTTCCTTGATTCAGTTTATGTGTATTCATTGGGTGATTCCTTGTCCACACTTACACTTGAATCCATCCCTATTCATATGTTTATATTGTCATCATGGTTTCTATCATTAGTGCATTGTTTTCTTTTGAGTATTGGATTATAGGAGTCAGTCCTCATGCATATTTTGATGAAGACCTCATGATGTTATACCATGATGCCTACCGACACGTGCTACAATAAATCTCACCTTTAAGAAGTCTATTCAACAATGGTAGCATCTCTTTAGTAGTGACATCTCGATTCACTCCCAATCATATCCTAAATAAATTAATTAAATACAAATGAATTTCAATCTTTATTAGTTTGGATGAGTATCTTCCTACTAGTAGGTTGTTCTAATTCATTATTACCCTCTATGTTAAGTTATCATCATCCTTGGCCAAGTTTATTATGTTTTCCATAATCGAGGTCCAATGATTATAACCGCCTATGGGCAAATCATTACAAACTATCCCACCTGCATTTCTCAATGATTATAACTGCATTTAGGCAAATCATTATGTTATCACCACTTTAATTTTTTTGCCTATATAGGGGCATGTTGTTATCTTATTTTTCTATCCTAACTAGGGCAGCTCTATCTTCTCAATGATTATAACCACCTTTGGTCAAATCATTGTGTTATCATACAACATTTCCACTATCGAGGTATAATGTTTATAACCACCTTTAGGCAAACTATTATGCACCATCTCACTTGCATTCTCAATGATTTTGACTACTTTTTTTAGTATCAATGTGTTTTCACCCCATCATCTTTCCTTTCTTTGGTCCCCTCATTTCACTTCTTTATTTTTGAGGGATCATTTGCTGACATACTTGTGTCAACCATTCCCTCAAGGGGGCATCATACAATTGTTTATCATTATTGCAGTTGTAGGCATATAGTAATTTTCATTCTTTGAGAAGATGTTACTATGTTTATAGATTGCAACACCTTCCCAAATAGGGGCAAACTGTAGACACCTAAATCTAGTCACTGATAACCTCCAATCAGGGTTTTGGCTAATTTCCACCCAAAATGCACAATTTGGCCTTAAAACACTAAAACATGATAAATGATGTGAAACTGACATATTCAAGTGTTAATTTTGGCTAGGGTATCACTAAATGGGGCAATGCAATTTATGAGCTAGCTAACTTTGATCAAATCATCTTGAGTCAAAATGCCAAATTTGTACTTGGGTGCTCTAGATTGCTCTTTCCTATGAAATCTTCTACACAAGATGCATGCCTTCATTATTTGTTATTTGTAACATCCTAATGGGAATACTGATCCAATGCATCTGACATTGCCTTTCAATTCCAATCAATCAAATTTTGGACCAATAATAAGGCATTTTGATCAATTGGGGTAATTTATGCATAATGTGCTTAATCATGCTTAAGAGCTAATTAACCCAAATCAAGACATAATAAAAAATTCCATGGAAACTTGTTGAATAATTTGTTTTGGAAATGAATATTGAATATCTACATCATCAGGTGACCTCATTTTTTGGGAAGACATTCCCAGGCCATAAATGCCACAAATATCATGATTCATGCCTCCCATGCCTCATAAATGCCTTCCATGATGCCCTCCATGCCTCTTAGTTGCCCTTTTATCCAATTCCATGATGAGGATAATTACAAAATTAATTATAAAAATTAAATTAATCCTCAACCACACATCTCAATCTTGAGATGGATGGTTTAGGTTGATTTTGATCAAATCCAAAAATCTATAAATGGGAGGCTTGACAACATCATTTATAAACTATTTTGGTGCAAAGTTATAATGCACAAATATATTCAAGAAGTCATGACAATTAGTGTTATAATGCCAAATTGATTTCAAGCCAAGCCAAGCCAAGCTACAAGCCAAAGGTGCTAAGAATAAGAGGAGATAGACAAGCCTCCTTTGATGAAGAATTTATGAGCACAAGTTGAGCAAAGGTGTTAATGGTGATGGGATTTTGGTTTTTGGGGTGAAAACCTTCTTAGAAGTAGGATTCACCATGGAATTTATGGGTGGTAGAATTGTTTTGGTAGGTGGATTTTATTGAGATGATTAAGGTTTGGATGGTTTTGGAGTAGAATATTTAAAGGTGGGTGATTGAGATGATGAAGGTTTGGAAATAGGTGGGTAGGTAGAGGTAGATAATTTGGTTAAGAATGATGGGGATTTTGATGATCTGGAGAGGCTAGGTAAAGGTAAAATAAAAGGAGGAATTTTAGTTTGGGTAGTTTCAAGAGGGTTGACCTTCTTTTTAAAAGGATGAACTCCTAGGATGGAAGAAGGATGGGGTCCTAAGATAGAAGGTAAGAGGGAATGAGGTGGTATAGTTCTAGTTTTAAATGGGAGTCTAGGTTACTCCACCTTCTTGGTTGGTTTGGTTATGGTTTTCTTTGGTGGACTATATGGGTTTAAATATAACTTAAAATATGGGTGGATAGGGATAGGAATACGAAGTAACCCTAAATTCTTGATAGATTTAATTATAAAGGTGTAAGGTGATTTGATAATTTTGGATGGAGATGGTTGGGATGGTTCTTCTGTGGTAATGGAAGAAAAAATTTTTGATGAGGAAATTGGGGTAATGATAGGTTTAATGGTGGATGAAAGTGAGGTTGAAGGTTCATGCTTATTTTTATAGGGGAGCCTAAGTCAGTGCTAAAAAGTGGCTCGATCTAAATTGGGTTAAGAAGAAAGTTCTAGGCTTTGGACTAGTCTAGAGAAGGGTTTGTGAATTGGTTTGGTGTTTTGGGCATCGGATTCAAAGATTAGGCCCATAGGTTGAGGTAAGGGGTTGGTTTATTCAATTTTTTCCTTGATGAAAGGTTCCAAGATTCAAGAAGATGTTTCTTTCATAGAAGGAGTAGATGAGGTGATTTCTTCTTTTCGATCAATTTCCAAAGGGAGAGTGGGTGGTTCTATGGTGTGGGAAGAATGTGTGATAGAAATGGGTATTTACTTTGGTAGTTATATTAAAGGAGAGGTGGGTAAGTCTAATATCTCATCAAGTGGAGGATAGGAGGTGGTTTCTTCCTTTGTTTGGGTATCCAAAGGAATGAGGGGTGATTCCACCACTTCAGTAAGTGGAGTGGAAGAAGAGGTGGTTTCCTCAATGATAGGTTCTGTTGTTCCTCAAAAATATCAATTATTTTTGGGACAACATTTGAATTATTTTGGTCCTACAGACCAAAATTATCTCTTCCCTTTCCAAATTTTGTCTTGGGCATTCAAATTTCTCATTTTTCAAGCTTTTCAGAAATCAACAGACTGCAAACAGGCTCATTTCTAAAAGTTCAATGGGCTTCATGACTTTTATATAAATTTACATCAACAAGCATCAACAATAGGTTCAACGTTTGGTTCAACATCAAATGGTTCAAAGGCGGGTTCAATCAAGTAGTTCAACGCTTTGTTTCAACATTTGGTTCATCCACTCAGTTTCAATGCTTTGATTCATTCTTTGGTTCAATCAAACGGTTTGTCAATCGGTTCAAGGCTTTGTTGGAACCTTTGAACCAAAATTTGGTTCAACATCTTGGTTCAACACATGGTTCAAAGCCTTGGTTCAATGGAATGGTTCAATAGTTGGTTCATTGACAAAGTTCAAAGAAGCCCGAAGGTCATTCAAAGACTACCCAAAGGGTAGATACCCTTGCGAGAGGCTCTTCCCGACTCAAAATGGGTCATTTCTTAAGGCCCAAAAGGGCGAGTTCAATCTAGAAAAGTGCCAAATAGAAAATCTAAAAGAAGACAAAGGAATGATGCACCCAAAAATGTCAAATTCAACACAATGAATTAGCCATTGATCTTTTAAACATATAGACCAGAATACATTCACAGATTTCAAAGCCAAGACTAGAAAAAAGTGGAGAAGGAACAAAACAATAAACTAAATCCAGGACCCAATTCAATTAACCAGACAATCAGGAATGATGAAGATAAGATCAGATCGTTAGGTGGACATTGAAAGTTGTAAACTTTTAATAAGCACGAATTATTTCCTTGCATTAATAAAATCAAATGAGTAAAGTGCCCCTAAGTTCCAGCATGTCTTCTTAACAGATTCCAACGCAAAATGATGTATTGATTGTTCCCAAATCCTTCTTAAAGAGGCTTTATAAGGGACTTTCTTCTATTGTAATAAGGATCTCTTTTTTGACAATTGGAACAAGACTCTGCCCAAATTTTGAGGCATTACTGAGACTTTGAACTCAGATTGCCGATCATATTTTGTTACTGGAATAAGAAAGCAAGTAGTTTTTCAGACTTTGTGCTGTAATATCTTTGTTATTGAGGAAATTATTCTTATGTCTTTTTCTTTAATATATCTTCTGTTCCTTTAATTCAACAAGCAGAATTAGTGATAGCAGTCAAGAAGGTGTCCTAAAGAGTCAACTGTGGAGAGACTTTGTGCCCCCATAATTGCCTTTAGTGTGTGTGTTCTATTCAATTCTATGTAAAGGACCTTGAGGTGACTTTGTGCCCTCATTGTCCTTCGTATCTTACTCTAGAGCAATCCAGGTGAAGACTTTGTGCTGCATCTTGATTTGCTGGTTATCACATCCTTTGTTACATTTTTGTTGTTACTAATAGGAGTATTCTTGTGGTTTGCTAAATAATACTTCTGAAAGAAGAAGAGTATTGTCTGTAATTTCCCCTGAGTTTTTCCTTTGATTTGCACACATCATATCTAAAGAAAGAGAGACAGATGGTTTGTCCCACCCATGAGTATTATTTTCTATATATATATATAACATACCTACAGGGAACCTCCCCTTGATGAGAGGAGAGATCAGTGTCTTTCTGATGCAGTAAAGCTACACATTTGGATGACTAATCTTCCTACTTTGGCTGATCAGACCTATTTTATTTATCAGTATGCTGATCGACAAAATATTCAACCAACAGTTTTTGGTGACTCCACTGAGAAAAGAGCACACATTTTGAAGTCTCAAACTTCAAGTTGAAGTAGATCCTGCTCTTTTCTAATTTTTGTTCTGCAATCTGGAAACTTCATGATATACTAGAGGTCAAAAATCCTAAGGTGTTGTAGACCCTACTTTTGAGTTGGCACAACAGAATAATTTTGAGTTGTTTCCTCGACAATCTCACCTTGGATGAACTACTAGTCGAGCTTTTCTTGCCCACACTCCACCTGGATTAGTGATCCCACTTTTTCATAATCAAATCATGGCTAAAGGACCTTGGGGTAATTCTTTCGGTCCCCTGAATTTGACTCCACCTCTGCATGAGCTTCCACATAGTTGAAAGAAGAATTTCCCTAAATTCTTCAGTGATGGGAAGGTTCATCCTGATGAACACATTGCAGCTTTCAACATAGCCTGTAGGGTAATAGGGGTGGAATTTGAAGATATACCAGTCAGGCTATTTGTGGAGACACTACAAGGTGCTACTGTTGACTGGTTCTACCACCTGAAGGCTAGGTCAGTAACTGATTAGGACACTTTGAAAGAAAAATTTGAAGCCAAGCTTAAGCCTATAGAAGATGCACATGCCTTCCTAGCTTAGCTTACTCAAATGAAGAAAGAGCCTCATGAGCCTATGAGGGATTTTATTGCCAAGTTTGATAAGCTGAGGCACAAGATTCCCCTAGCCACCCAGCTGACACCTCAGAACCTCAAATGCTTCTTCATCAACTCACAACTGCCTGAAGTGAGTTTCTTGCTGAGATGGGCCAGACACGTAGACCTTGTTGCTACCCAAGATTTGGCTACTGAGGTAGAAGATGACCTTATCTTGGTAGGGAAGATAAGGAGAGACCATAATAAAGGTAAATCCTCTTCATCTTCTAAGTACTCCCCTGCAGTCACTACTGACCCAATGGTACAAAAGCTAGCAAATGAAATGTTAGCTCTGAGAAAGAAAATGGTGCAAGGGATGTCATTTGCTCCTACATATAGAGATATGCCCAAGATGAATTTCTAAAATCAGGCATACTAAGGCAATGCTGCTAGGAATTATGGACACCAAAATTGCCTTCCTCCCCCACAGAGGAATCTCGCCCTTAAAGCACCTCCAAACAACTTGGTAGTGGGATATCTTGAAGCTGACGGAAATTTTTCTTTCTAGTTCGAGTTAAATATTGAAGATGATACTAATTTCTTCACTAAGGAAGAAGAAGAATTAGCTGGTGACTCCCATATTGGTTTCCTGAATTATCAGGATGAACCCAAAAGTGAAGGCCATGCAGCTGAGGGGTCGTATGCTATATTCACTCAATCTAAAAATCAATTAGATTAACAAGATGATAAAGAGAAAGTAGAGGAGTGACCTCAATAAATAGTTTCAATTGCTAAGTGGAGATCCACTCTTCCTTTCCAGCCAAAGGACCCAGTGGTTTCAAGAAAGGTAAGTACCCCAAATACCCCTACACCTTTTACTTCAATTTTGCAGTCCAATCCTCCACCTTTAAAAAATCAAAAGGATGAACTCCCATCCTCTGCTCTTGGCTCATTCTAGGCATTTGATATCATTGACCATATAAAGAGAACCAAAATTCAAATGTCTGAATTTGAATTTCTACAGTCCCATCCCGAGCAGTTAGATAGACTAGTTCAATGTTTTAAAAATCAAAACATCCCTATTGAATGAATAATATCCAAGGTGACACATGATGCTACCAGAAATGTACCCACTAAGAACAATCTTGTCATCGCTCCTCCTACTGCTCCTGGTAGGACTGAACCTTTTTATGTCACATTGTTGATAAATGGATATAAGCTGAATAATTGCATCATTGATTCTGGAGCTTCAGACAATGTCATGCCTGCTAAAGTGGTTGAATCCCTTGGTATCACACTAACCAAGACATTTGAGAGATGTTTCTCCATGGAGAATAAGCAAGTACCATTGCTGGAACAAATCAAAGATGCCCAATTTGCATTTGTAGCCTTCCCAGCCAAGAGAATCAAGATGACTGTCTTAGTGGCTGACGTCCCAACATCTTATAGCATTTTTTTTGGATGAAATTTATGCAAGGATGTGGGAGGTGAATCAAGCATGGATCTATCTGAATCAAGGATCCTTGTCCAAGGCGTGATGAAGAGATTGCTCCTTGAAAAGGAAGCAAAATTTGTGGTCACTCAGACATCAGCCCCTAAAGCTCAAATTCTTTTTAAATCTGCAGGTATGGGTAATTATTTTCTATCTATAGATGAAGTGCATGAAACACCTAAAAGTATCAACTCAAAAATTAGTTCAACAAGAACAACAAAAAAATTGGTAAGTTTTAGTACAGATCAAGAAGGATTCTCTATTTCTGATGAAGAAAAGTCTAAAGAAAAGTCAGTATCAGATGGAATATGGACTTTGGAATTTGATGGCAGCTATTCTTTTAGCAGTTTAGGGGCTGGGATTGTTTTGATATCTCCTCAAGGAGATATATTCTCTTCATCTTATAAATTACAATTCAGCAACACTAAAAATACAGCTGAATACGAATCTTTATTGCTGGGCATGAAGGCTGGTCAAGAAAAAGGCATTAAACTTCTTCATGCCAAAGGGGATGCTGAATTAATAGTTTGCCAAGTGAAGAATTTATACCAAACTAAAAATGAAATATTACACCACTATCGTAACTTGGTTTGGGACCAAATTGAAAGTTTTGATGCTTTCAACATTTCTACCATACCTAGAGAGTTTAATGACAGAGCTGATGTACTTGCTATTTCAAGAACTCTCTTAGTTCCTCATTCAAATTCCAAAGAAGACAGGTATACCATTGAGCTAGTTTATAGGCCAAGTGTTCCTAACAATGCTGATCATTGGCAAGTGTTCAATGATGACCATCAAATCATTGCCTTCTTGGAATGAAAAAATAATTTTGAACATCTATGTTTTGAAGGCAACGAACCTCAGAAGAATGAATCTGTGTCTGAATTCAACTAATATATAAATGAAGAATTATTGTAGCTAAAAGGAAACAAAATTCCTGAAGTCCTAGTTTCTCTTGAAAAATTGTTTGACAAACATGATAGATTCATTAAACAACAACAAACAGACTCGAGTTTCTCTCAAGGATTCGATCAAGTGAATCTGTCTACTGAAGAAAATCTTAAGATGATCAATATTGGTAAGTGCTGCACTCCTGAAGAAAGATTGAAGTTCACTTATTTACTCTGTCAATACATGGATGTCTTAGCATATTCTTATGAAGACTTGAAGTCTCTCAGACCAGATGAAATTTCCCATAACATTCCTCTCAAGGTCGACTCAATGCCATACAAGCAAAAATCGAGACAGCATAATTCAAAAATGTTAGGTACTATTCTGTCTGAGATACAAAAGATGTTAAATGCTAGAATCATCTTCCCAATCCATCATTCTACATGGATTACAAACATAGTGCCTGTAAAGAAGAAGAATGGCAAAATTTGCATTTGTGTAGATTTCAGAAATCTGAATCAAGCATCTTTAAAGGATAATTATCCTTTGCCAATTATGGATCAAGTGCTTCAAATAGTGACAAGTGCAGAGATGTTATCAATGTTGGATGGTTTCTCAGGTTATAATCAAGTTGAATTTGGTGAAATAGACCAACACAAGACTGCATTCACCATGCCTTAGGGTACATTTACATATAAGAGAATGCCTTTTGGTCTAATAAATGCTGGTGCTACTTTTCAAGAGCTATGAATCTGGCTTTCAAAGATGAGATTGGTAAATTCATAGTGGTATACCTTGATGATTTGGCTATCTTTTAAAAGTGTCGATCTGATCATGTACACCACCTAAAAAAAGTGCTGGAGCACTACCGCCAGAATGGTATTTCCTTAATTCCTAAAAAGTCTATTTTTAGAGTAACAGAGGGGAAAATCCTTAGACACATTGTGTCCAAGGAGGGCATAAAGATTGACTCAAACAGAGTCTATTCTATTCAAGAGCTTAATTTGCCTACAAATAAGAATGTTGTTCATTTTTTTTCAGAAAGGTGAATTTCTTACGAAGATTCATCCTCGAATTTGCTGAGAAGACTAGACATATTGTGAACATGATGAAAGGGAAGACTATCTTCAGCTGGACTAAAAAAGGCAAATCAGAGTTTCAAGATATCAAGACTACCATTGCTCACGCCCCTATCTTGGTTTATCCAGATTACCACAAAGATTTCATCATATACAACTATGCATCTGAGCATACTCTTTCACCGATTCTTGTTCAATAAGACAAAGAAGGTATAGAATCCTCCATCTTTTTCATGAGTTTCCCTCTCAAAACTCATGAAATGAAATATTCAAATATAGAGAAGCATGCCTATGCATTGGTAAAAGTAGTCAAACATTTCTACTTCTATATTCTAAATTCACATACTACTACCTTAGTTCTTGACACTACAGTCAAGTCTATATTAACTCAACAAGAGTTTGGCATAAAGAGAGGTAATTGGATTACAAAGATCCAAGAATTTGATTTGGATATCAAGCCGACAAAGCTGGTCAGAGGTAAAGGCCTATGCCAATTGATGGCTGACAATAAACTAGAAGATACACAGCATGAAGAAGCTGAAGTGGAAAATACTCCAACAGTCCTTTTTGTCTCCACTACCAATGAATGGTACTTAGGTATTGCCTATTTTTTGACTTATGGTGAATGTCCTACTCATTTGTCTTAAAAATAAATGACTATCAGGTTGAAAGCTGCCAATTTTATCCTTTGGGATAATGGCCTGTACAAGAGAAGCATAAATGGAGTATTCCTTCGCTATGTAGACAAGGAGCAACAAACCCAGCTTTTGAAATCTTTCCACAATCTGGCCTATGGAGGACATTTTTTAGCTTTTGTGACTGCTCATAAGATTTTGCGAGCCAGGTATTACTGACCAACTCTTTTCCAAGATGCACATAAGTGGGTGATAAAATGTGAACTTTGTCAGCAATTTGTTGGAAGACCCAAGTTGGCTGCCCTGCCTCTCAAGCCAGTAATCATAGAAGAACCTTTCTAGCAATGGGGACTTGATTTTATTGGGAAAATAAACCCATATTCAAGTGTTGGACATGATTATGTCCTTACAATAACTGATTATTTCACCAAGTGGGTAGAAGCAATCCCAACTAAGCATGCTACTTTAGAAGTTGTATGCAAAAGAAAATATCATTTCCAGGTTTGGAGTTCCACTCAAAATTGTTACTGATAATCCAGCTTGTTTCACCTCTCAAGAGATCACACAATTCTATTTTCATTATGGAATTACACTCTCTCATTCTTCTGATTATATTCCACAAGGGAATGGACAAGCTGAGTCCAACAATAAGAATTTGGTAACTATTATCAAAAAGCTAGTAGATGATAATCAAAGGACATGGCATAAAGCATTGGTTGATGCTCTATGGGTAGACAGGATCACACCAAAGAGGGCAATTGGTATGTCTCCTTTTCAACTTTTTTATAGTATTAATGCTGAGATAATAATCACCTTAGAGTTACCAACCTTGAAATTGGTGAAGGCCATTGAAGATCAGACATATGAGAGTTATCTTGAAAAAATAATCATGTGCCTAACTCAGTTGGAAGAACAGAGAACCATGGTGGTGGATAGAATTATTACTCATCAAACTCTGGTAAAGAAACTCTTTGATCAGAAGGCCAGAAATTGTGATTTCCATATTAGAGATGAAGTCCTGCTGTGGAACAAAAGAAGAGAACCAAAGGGGATGCATGGAAAGTTTGACTCCCTTTGGAGAGGCCCATTTATAATTCATCAGCACATTGATGAAAATAGCTTTCTATTGAAATACCAAGATGGCACACTCTTTTCTTTGCCCCATAATGGGAAGCATCTGAAGCACTTAATTTCTTGAAGTATTAGATCATTGCCTCTATATATATGCATATTTTCACAATTTTAATTCTATTTTGTTTTGTTTATTTTCTTGTTGATGCCTTTCATTTCTGGGTAGCATGACTTCAAAGCCCAATGGTACACATGAATACACTGGAGATTCTAGATTCTACTCCTTTCAATTCATTTTGCAATTGACAAAAGTTCCCCAATTGAAGCTAGATGTTGTTCCCCAAAAATATCATCTATTTTTGGGACAACATTTGAATTATTTTAGTCTTACAAACCAAAATTATCTCTTCCCTTTCCAAATTTTGTCTTGGGCATTCAAATTCCTCATTTTTCAAGCTTTTCAGAAATCAACAGACTACAAACATGCTCATTTATACAAGTTCAACAAGCTGCATGACTTCTACAAAAATTTCCATTGACAAGCATCAGCAACAGATTCAATGTTTAGTTCATCCTTTGGTTCAACATCAAATGGTTCAAAGGCGGGTTCAATCAAGCAATTCAATGCTTTGTTTCAACATTTGGTTCATCCACTCAGTTTCAATGCTTTGATTCATTCTTTGGTTCAATCAAATGGTTTGTCAGTCGGTTCAAGGCTTTGTTTGAACTGTTGAACCAAAATTTGGTTCAATGGTTGGTTCAACACCTTGGTTCAACACATGGTTCAAAGCCTTGGTTCAACGAAATGGTTCAACAATTGGTTCATCACCAAAGGTCAAAGAAGCCCAAAGGTCATTCAAAGACTGATCAAAGGGTAGATACCCTTACGAGAGGCTCTTCTTGATTCAAAATGGGTCATTTTTTAAGGCCTGAAAGGGCAAGTTCAATCCGAAAAAGTGCCAAACAAAAAAGCCAAAAGAAGACAAAGGAATGATGTGCCCAAAAACATCAAATTCAAAAAAATGAATTAGCCATTGATCCTTTAAACATACAGACATACAGACTAGAATACATTCACAGATTTCAAAGCCAAGACCAATAGAAAGTGGAGAAGGAATAGAACAATAAACTAAATCTTGGACCCGATTCAATTAACCGAACAAGGAGGAATGATGAATTTAAGATCAGATCGCTAGATGGACATTGAAAGAGGCAAACTTTCAATAAGCATGACTTATTTCCTTGCATTGATAAAATCAAATGGGTAAAGTGCCCCTAAGTTTCAGTGTGTCTTCTTAACAGATTCCAACGCAAAATGATGTATTGATTGTTCCCAAGTCCTTCTTGAAGAGGCTTTATAAGGGACTTTCTTATATTGTAATAAGGATCTCTTTTTTGATAATTAGAATAAGACTCTGCCCAAATTCCAAGGCATTACTGAGACTTTGAGCTCAGATTGCTGATCATATTTTGTTACTAGAATAAGAAAGCAAGTGGTTTTTCAGACTTTATGTTGTAATATCTTTGTTGTTGAGGAAATTGTTCTTATGTCTTTTTCTTCAATATATCTTTTGTTCCTTTAATTCAACAAGCATAATTAGTGACATCAGTCAAGAAGCTGTCCTAAAGAGTCAACTGTGGAGAGATTTTGTGCCCCCATAATTGCCTTTAGTGTGTGTGTTCTATTCAATTCTGTGTAAAGGACCTTGAGGCAACTTTGTGCCCTCATTGTCCTTCATATCTTACTCTTGAGCAATCCAGGTGAAGACTTTGTGCTGCATCCTGATTTGCTGGTTATCACATCCTTTGTTACATTTTTGTTGTTACTACTAGGAGTATTCTTGTGATTTGCTAAATAGTACTTCTGAAAGAAGAGGAGTACTGTCTGTCATTTCCCCTGAGTTTTTCCTTTGATCCACGTGCATCATCTCTGAAGAAAGAGAGATGGATGGTTTGTCCCACCGATGAGTATTATATATATATATATATATATCATACCTACAGGGAACCTCCCCTTGATGAGAGGAGAGACTAGTGTCTTTTTGATGTGGTAAAGCTACACATTTGGATGACTAATCTTCCTACTTTGGCTGATCAGACCTATTTTGTTTATCAGTACACTGATTGACAAAATATTCAACCAATAGGTTCACTAATAATTACATTGACCATATGAAACTCATGAGCATGATATGATTCCTATTTTTTGTCTTCATGGTTGGTAGAAGGGGTATGATTGGGGAAAGGTTGTCGAAAGATGTCGAGTGACTGATTCAAGTGTGCATTAGGACTATCTAATACAAGTTTTCCCTTATCAGTCAAGTTTTAGACAATGGTTTTGAAGGTGTTACACCTACTAACATCATGTCTAATGACACAATGGAAAGCACAAAGATCATTCCAAGGAAAAATTATCAAATTATTGGGGGGGTTTGATGGGGGGAAGTTGTAATGTATTGGCTTTCAGTAACTTGTCCAAAACTGAATCATATGAATCCCCTAGCAGAGTGTATTATTTTGGGGTAGCCCAATTTTTATTTTGGATTTGTTGATTGGAGGATTTAGAGGAGTTGGTTTAGTGGGGTTGGTTAACAACTAGAGGCAGAGTGATTTTAAGAACAACTGTATTTATGGCTACTTTTGGTTTGGTGTTGGGGTAGTTATATTGGTTGGTGGTTTTGGATGAGGAAGGATAATTGGATTTGAACCTAGAGTTTTATTTCTTATTTTTAATTTCCCCTTATTGATGGATCTAATTTCTACTTTTCATGTGATGGTGAAAGCCTCATTAAAAGTTTAGAAAGTTTTAATCTGTAGAGTGGGGGAAATGTGTTTGGCATAGGCTTGAGAGAAAAGTTCAATCAACTCAGGTTGGGGTAAAGATAAAGAGAGATGGTTGATAATACCTCTCCATTGAACTATGAAATCAATAATTGATTCATCATCAAATTACTTGATGGATTAGAGGTCAGTGATAGTGACCTTCTTAGATATATTAATCGAGAAACTAGTCTAAAAAGGTTTGGAGGAGTTGGGAAAAGGAAAAGATGGAGTGCTTAGTGATATAATTATACCAACTTAATGTTGGTCTAGATAAAGACATGAGAAAGGTACAAAGGAGAATAACATAATCATAGGTAATTAGGTAGTAAGAATGCCAAAATTCTCTTAGGTGTTGGTTCTATACTTACCCCATCATGGCTGATCAGGACACTATGTTAAGATCATGGCCTCATAATATCATAACTCCTCAACCATGGCTAAGTAACATGCCATAGGGATGCTACCTGGTGGTCCTATTGGTGCTACAACTCCTCCTCCCCTCTATGTTAGTGTGTCCCTCTCTTAGGTCACAAATGCTAGTGTGGCTCTAGCCTAGTCTCTCTCACCTATCACCACTGTCACTTGACTCTGTGCTATTACTGGTTGACCCTGTAAAGTGGCCATTATAGCTTGTATTGTGGCTAATTTTGCTTAGGCCTAATATCTCTCTATAACCAAAGTATATATATCAATACCACCTCCATGTAACTGTGCTTGTGGACCCCTACCATCTGGATCCACATCAATACCCTACTTGCCCCATCATCCCATCCAAAATTTTCCACTGCATAAAGGACCTAATACCACACTGAGTACACATCCATGAAACATGTATCATATATATTTATTTGAGTAGGAAACTCCTCATGATCAAGAACTATCTCCTCTAGTTGTGGCTTGAGAAGCAAAAATTTAGCATCCTCTTGCATATACCTTAGGAATGGACCCAAAATCCCCTATACTGGGATAAATTGCTTGCAAACTATGTCAAATTAGATGATCTCAGTCTCACTCTCCCTCCTCTTAAAAATCCACCTATAGTCTTACATCAAGAAAATAAGCTGAGTATAGTGGGCCCAACTTAGAAAACCAACATACGACCTCCAAACCACATCTCTAATAACCAATGCCTCCAGTGCATCCTTGAACCATTGAATGTCTGATATACCCCCTCTAAATCTTATGAGTGCATAATCACCCCTCTACCACATAAATCACATCCTGAAGTCCTTCTAAGGGTATCCCTCTTATGATAGCCCCATTGATCTTAGAACTTGAATGTGATAATAAGCCCAATAATGTAGTACTAACCTCACACTGATCCCTTACATCCTATGGACTCTAAACCCCCATAGCTCCCTATATATCTAAACCAATAAAATAGGCACCCATCGAAACACTATCTAACCCATCAAAATCTCTACTAATACTTCCAACAATAGATATAAAAACCTCCCACTACTCGAATCTGGCACTGCAAAACATGAGACTGCCATCATCATCATGGTCATAATCCATCAATCATCTTTTGCTCTCTAGTATAATAACCTATAACTAAACCCACTAGTATGCCACTTGGAAAACATATGATCATCCCCATATAACTATTCCATCAACCCATCCCTCTCCTCCTTCTCTATGTGGTATGTCAGCTCCCCCTGAATTAATAACTATATGATCTTGTGAATGTCCTCAAGCAAGATAATCATCTTGCCCATCAATAGGAGAAATGTGTTCATGATTGGATCCCATCTCTTGATGAGGGCCATGATCATTATCATATTGCACATCACATATTATTAATACATCATCGCACTGAGGTCAATCTCCTCTATATTCACCTAGTCATCATCTATCATATCTCCATGGATCTCCACAAAGATCTTAGGAACCTAATCCCACATCTAGATCTGGTCTCATGCCTACAAAATATGTTAAAACACACCCTTATTTTTTTATAAAAACTACTCTACCTATAAACCTCATTCATCCTACTTAATAACACAATCTTGCCTCCTATATCAACCTACCCTATTTTTCTATCCTATTGTCCTCAAACACAATATAAAAAAACCTAACTTAACCAATAACCACTTAAAAACACCATTCCCACTTAAAAAATAGTCTATCCCAACCTACCCTTAGCATTCTAAAATGTTAAAAACATTTGAAAAAAATCCCATTACCTTACCTTTTCTTAAAAAACACCACCTCATTTACTCGACCATTGATGGTCACTATGACTGCTGATAGTCAAGTGACCATTTGTCTTTGGTATTCTATCGTTGATAGCTAAGCATGACCATTGATGGTTAGGTATGACCATTGATAATTATTGTGTGTGACTACCAATGCTAAATACCCAACCTTACCTACCCAAAACACTAATATCCAACCAAAAAACACCCTAATTTTTTCTTCTACCCTACCTCCAGCCAAACTACCCGCCTAATTTCCATTTTCATTCATAAATTTAACCAAACTACCAACAAACTTAATAGCTAGGGAAAATAACCCAAAACCCTCCTAGAATAAACACAAACTATCAAAAGTTAACTATAAAATGCCAAAAACAATATAACGTATCAATTTAATGAACCCCCTACCTCATTCCTTGACCTATCATGGATAAATACCACATCTCACTACTCGATTGCATGCCCATCCACCCTGCATCCTTGATCCCATGTTGGATCACCTCAACACAAACAACCTATCATCAATCAACCCCACCTCATCAGTACTCTCATATAAAATACCAAGTCACTAAGTGTATGGGAGTCATGAGAGTTAAAGGAGAAAAAGTAAAAATGACATGCTATTTTTACTTTTTATCTTTTGTACTTTTAGGCTTTCCCCTTGATCGCTGATGGTTAGGATGATCATCGACCATCGAGTTTGAAACCCCTGAATGTTGTTGGTTAGGACCTCATCCTTTCAATTTTTTTGGCACTTACACCTTAGTGACCCCTTTTAGAGATTACCCTTCTCTACTTACCTTGCTACCACCCCATCCGCCTCATTATTCACCATTTTTAGCCCCAAACTATAGTATAGTTTGTGATGACCTTGCCTTGTCCCTTTTTGATCACACCAACCAACATTTCCATGTTGACCATTGAATTTGCACCATTTAGAGCCCACCAAACAATTTGTATTTATCCTAGGATCATTTCCTACCTTGGATACCTACAAAAACACTGACCATATCTAGGAGACTCGATAAGATAACTTGATCAGTTATGCCTAACATTGCGGTTCAGTCACCCTATCACCTATCCTTCTAGAACCAATCCTATTTTTACCCAACATGGAAAATTAGTATTTTCATAATCTTGGCTATCATACTTAGTCATATTTTGTGCACATGTTTACGCTTCAAATTCCTGACCACCATTGTCACCTATAGGGTGACTCACCATAAACCGCTCGTCAAACCTGCACTTGATTTGGTTTTGCCTCATCTACTCTTGGTTTAAGGGAGAAAACCTACTCCCATACTCAAGGTAACCAAACCTTTGACCTATAATCCATTTTTTTGTAGCTTGCTGACATAAATTGCATAATAAAAAGGAGCAAAATGTAGACATTAGAAAACTGCACACAATTGTTGTAGATGTTGAAATGCCTTAAGACCCCCAAGATGCTCGAACCCAATAACTAACCCACTAAAAGCTAAGTCAGTTAGACACCTATCTAAATAACTCACTAACTTTCCTTTTGACCTATCTTCCTTGAAATATCGATCATTAATGGTCAATTTGACCATCGATGGTCAGGTCTTCCCCATCTAAATAAATCCAACTCCACCTAACATGATAAAATTTAATACATCTTCCTTCTTCATTTAACTAAGCATCAAACCATTAACCAAAACCTTCTATGGAACCTTCCACCTCTATCTCTCTTTGCTTATAAAGGAGGGGAGCATGAGGTGAAAAAGATTGATCTTCAAGCATTCAAACATCCAGTAAATCAAGCTACCAACAAGCAATTATTAGGAGCTTATCATCAAGGGTTTCTTTAGAGGTCTTCCTTATAGCCAACCAATAACCATAATAGAGACCTTTTATTCTTCCAAAATTACTTCAGGCATCTCCCAGGCATTTTTACTCTACCAAAATTGGTTCTCACTCTACCATCAACCATCAAGCAATAAACTAGGTATATTTCTTATTCAAGTTTTATTTACTTGGTTTTTGACATTCCTACCCTAATCAGACCTTTTTTCACCCTATCTCCTAACCTTCATAACTTAATCATATATCTTAACTCGTTCTATAACCTTTTATTAATATCTTCAGAATCCATAGCAACCGTCGATGGTTACCTTCAACCACCAATGGTTACCTAACCACCGACGGTCAACTTAACTATCAATGGTCATCTCAACCATCGATGGTCACTATGGTAGGAAATAACAACCACCTATTTCCACCTACTTACTCCTAACCAAATTCCACTTTTTGACCCTTAGCGTATTCATAGACCCCTACCTAATTTTTTGAACCTAACTTGACCTATTTAGCATTAGTATTGACTCATTATTTGATTAATTAGTCTATTTTATTTATCAAGCATTTATTACTTCTTATATTTCCTTTCAGTCTTTTCTATCATTTTATGTAAGTAATTTATCATCTTTATTTATTTTAACTTAATTATTTTAATAGTGTGGATTGATAGCCTCCTAGTAAGCTCAAACTTCTTGGATCTAGTTCATGTTAGGCAATCCACCTTACTACCCATCTAAGAACCCCCTTTACTTAAGTGATTTCTTATCCATACGTTATTATTCCCAAGACAAAGAGGATCTCTTCATAATCATTTGGATCAGATGCACATAAAAAAATAGGTTCTTCTACCATACCCATAATTAGTTTCTTATTTCTTCCTTCCAAGAAAATAAGCAAAAATTGAGAGAAATAAGATTAATTAATGATATAGATGGTTTTAACTGGGAATATTCATTGATGATTTTCTTGTCTTTTATTTTTAATAAATTGACTATAATATTATTCTAATGATTCTTTTGAGATAAAGAGGCTCATATGGTGATTTGATCAAATTGGTTGAATATATTCCAATACCAAGTCAAAGTGTTTTTAATTTTGAGATAAAATGTCTAACTAGAGTAAGGGTTATCATAATTTGGAAATAAATAATCCATGGTGTAGACATAACCAACAAGATGAAAACCCTCTACCAAAACATAGTGCACATCATGGTTGACCCTTAAGGGGTTGAATGGCTACTAACACATTTATGAGTGGTTTAGGCCATATAACAAGGGTTTTTCATCCATTTTGATGTTAATGACCCTTTTCTTTAGGATATATTGAATGAAACACCTCACATTGATTTTTTCATGCCCAAATTTCTAAACACAAAGTGCTCTTATTTGGTGAGCTTCTAAGAGAATTATTTTTCTACCTCGCCCCTTCATATACTATTGTCTAAGTGGTTCTCCCTACTAGACACATTGTGATCCAATAACAAATAGGGAGAATATCTAGTTTGATTATTATCACCATGTACTTGAAAAAATAACCCCACCTAATGTTACGAATACTTATAATGTGCCCCATAACTCTACCTCTTCTCATCATAAATGTGCTATAAGCCCTTTCATCCTGAAAGTGGTTATTGTGAACAAGGAATACGTAGAGGGGAGGTTAGTCTTATGTTAGTCCAAGAAAATAAAATCAAAATAACACACTAAATATCCTAATACCTCTATAATAGACACTAGGGAGAGTATATTTAACAAACATACAAATGAAAGCACAACTAGAGCACAAAATAAATCACTCTTTTACCTTCCTTGGAGCTCCAAATGGCTTGATCAGTTTTTACATAAATAAATATTCATAAATGGAGATTTTTTGGATTCACCTTTCTTTGGCACCTTGGTTTGGTTGATTTTCTTATGATTTGGGAATTATAACATTACTTACATGAAGCTTATGAATTAAATCCTGCATATTAACTCTACACTATCAAATATTTGAAGACATTTAGGGATACTAACTTTATACCAAAAGAGCTTGTCTCTCAACAAATGAGCATTATAACTTTGGCTTATGAGAGATTTCAAGACATTTGGGCATAATAACACTACACTATCCAATATTGTCTCTTAATAAATGATCATTATAACTTTGTCTTATGAGAGCTTTGAAGACATTTGGGCATAATAAAACTACACTATCCAAGCTTAAACATCAATAGGTATGGCCTTGTATTTATAGCCTCAAAAGTTAAATCTCATCCAAGGTGAGTTGAGGTTGAGTTTAAACATGAAATTAATTAAAATGAACCCTAGGTGAGTTAAGGATAACTCTAGTTGAGTTAAAATTTGCCATGTAATTATGATTTTCAATTACCAGGCATGGCTCTCAAATTGGATATTTTGAAAGAGCTTGACAACTCATAAAGGCAATGATGAAAAGGCTTGATATTTTAAATTTTGGAATTTCCATTTTTAGGTATTCATTAATTATAAATGGATAATTCAACTAAGTGTTTAATATTATTTAATTAGATTATTCATTTTTATTATCATTTTATCTCTTTTAAGATTTGATCAAATGTCCCACTTAATGGGTCCATAGGCTAAATTAATAGTTGTTATGTCATAAGGTGATTAGAGATGAATCCATGAGAGGTTATTATTACATATGGGATAGTATCCCAAACAGGGATGTATTAACATGATTTTAAGAATTAAATAATGATGCACAATCAAAATTGGGACACTTACTAATTTTTAGACTTAATTTACAATGTTTGGTAGGAATCAATCTGAAGTCTAGTCAAAATCTAATTGTGGTCAAAACTAGGTGTCTATAGTTTGCTCCTATTTTGGAAGGTGTTGTAAGCTATAGACACAATAACATCATCTCAAAGAATTAAAAGGTCATGTGTGCCTAATACTCCAATAGATGATGGATGAGCTCTAGATGCACCCTTGAGGGAGTAATCAGTAAAGAAGGTTGATGATTGGTCCCTCACAAGAAGGAAAAGGATGGGACAAAAAAGTTAAATGGGTTGGAAAACACAAATTTTCCCATAGGTAGTTATAATCAGTGGCATAGTGAGTCATCTCAGTGGGGTAGATAAAAAGGATGATTTGCCCAAAGTTAGTTATAATCATCGACATAACATAGTAAAAAGATAATGATTTGTCCACATGAAGTTATAATCACTAGCCAAAGGAAAAGGTAACAAGATAATGATTTAACCAAAGGTAGTTAGAATCATTGGTAGAATGAAAACATGCCTAGTTGGGTGGATAAATACAATGATTTTCCCAAAGGTAGTTATAAACACTAACACAATGAAAATATGCCCCTATAGGGCATAGAATGATAATGATTTGCCTAAAGGTGGTTATGAATGTTAACATATAGATAAATTGAAACATAATAATTTTCTTAAAGGCATTTATAATCATTGGAATGATAATGTGGTTCAAAACATAATGATTTACCCAAAGGTGATTATAATCATTGGTACCATGGGTGGGATAATATGGCAAATTGGAAAAGTTGGATTACATAATGAATCCATACTCATGGAGTAAAAGTAAGCTAGTACATAGGAGAGAGATGAGTTTGGGCAACCTGTTAATATGGAGATGCATATCCTAACTAGCAAGGATTAAAATTATATCATTGTTTAATTACTTTGTATGTGTAGAATTATTCGGATAGAATAGGATTTTTTTAGGTAACCAAAGAGAAGTACCATGACATCATTGCTTGTAATATTTATTGAACTAATTTTTTCTATAACATATTATGGTATGCATCATGATATAAAGTACCATGATTATGCATAAGGATGGAGTGAAATATATTGTGCAAGGAATCACCCAATGAACACAAATATACTAAGTCAAGGCACAACAATGAAAGCAAATAAATAATCAAATAAATAAATAAGAAGACAAAACACTAACAAACTAAAATCACAACAAAACACTAAGAAATAGAAATAAATACACAATGAAATAAAACAACCAAAATAAATTGAACAAACACAAATAATGGTTAATCATAATGTTAGTGCCAACAACACGACATAAATAAGAAGATAAATAATGCCCCTAGGCTATATAATATAATGACACAAAAAAAATGGGGGAATAGAAGAAAAGTAAGGGGTAATCAAGCTGACTCTAAATATACTAAATAAGTGGACACTACCTACATAGCTTTATGGATGCAAGATCTAACATAAACTTTAGGCCAAATCTAGTTCTCCCAAGAGATGGGATAGAAGAAAAATGATGATAAGAAAAACTTGATTTTGTTGTAAAGAAATAATGGGAATGAACTCACAAAATGGTGAGAGTGTAAAATAAATCCAAGAA
The DNA here is from genome assembly GCA_037957365.1 of Torreya grandis. Lineage (NCBI taxonomy): Eukaryota > Viridiplantae > Streptophyta > Pinopsida > Cupressales > Taxaceae > Torreya > Torreya grandis. The sequence continues at coordinate 1,371,279 of JARHVA010001037.1, read as the reverse complement.
TTCATTAATGTATCAAAGTCAAATACATAATGCATAATATGCAAACTCATAAAATGGTGAGAGCATAAGGTTTAATCCAACAAGGATGGGGAAATTAAAGGACAAGTGGTTTTTTGTGAAATAGTGAGAGTTCCTATAATCCTTAAGGCAAAAAAGTGGTCAATTTTGTGAATTTTAGCATTTTATAGAGCTTTTACAAATGTTTTTTGAATTTTCTATGTATCTCAACTTGATTAAGAATTATAAGATACAAAATGGTCCAACTCACAAAATGGTGAGAGCATTCAAACTTCAAATTACTCATAAAATGGTGAAAGCGTGGCAAAGGGTGATTGGGATGACCTCAATATGAATTAAGTGTTACCTACATAGTTCCTAGGATGGGACCTCAAGTCACTAAAGTTCCACCTTATAGTAGAGGAATCTGACTAGTTAGTAACAAGTTCTCAAATTAGGCTAATGGCACAGTACAACATAAGAATGGAAAGGTGGGACTTAAAGGCATGATCAATGTGTTCCTAATTTTCCCATAAGTATTTATAATTTAGGAAAAAATAACATAGATAAATGATACTAATTTTCCCAAAGGTGGTTATAATCAGTAGCACAAAGTGGAGCACTAATTTTTCCAATGTTAGTTATAATCAAGAACACTCATAATGAAATAAAATAATGAATGAAGGATATAACTACCAAAATTTTATTATATTGGTCCAAAATATGGACTCTATCTAAAATACTAAATGAACTACTGAAACATCATCTAAATCCTCTTGTTGAAGGTGCCCAAAGAACTAGTGGAATGAAACCAAGGTCAAAGGGGTAGGCTAGGGAGAGTATAAAACAACTTTGGTTAATAGGAAAGGTATGGTATAAATAAGGTGATTATATTATGGTATAATGGAAATGTGCCTCATAGGATAATATTTCAAGTCTCTCAAGCTAAATGACACTTTCGGTGTATGATGTTCATCAATTCATCAGGTTCATCTCTGTTTGGTGTAACGAGCCTATATGATCTGAAACCATAGTTTTCAACAATGATATATGGGTCTATCCAATTTGGTTTGAATTTTCCCTTCTTATTCTTAGCTGTAGTGTTATTCTAGTTTTCTTTGAGAATAAGATCCCTAAGATCAAATTCTCTATGTTTAACCTACCGATTATAGTGGCCATGGAGTCTATTCTAGTATACTTAAAGGTTATTGACATCAGCCATACATTTTTCATCAAGTAAATGTAGCTCTTGTAGGTGAGTTATGATAATATTCATCATCTAGGACATGTTTTAATGAGATATGTAGAGAAGGTAACTAGACCTCAATGGGAAGAATGACCTTAGTGCCATAAACTAGGGAATATGGAGTGTTTCATGTTGGAGTATGGTAATTGTGGGATATGATCAAAGGGAATGAAATATTTGGAGGTGTCAATTGTAGACAACATCATTGACAATATTTTTACGGATGTTGATAATTGTTTTATTGGATGTATAACTTGGCCATTACCTTAAGGGTAATATGCAGTAAAAAAATGTTGAGTAATATTGTACTCAACACAAAGCATTTTGACATCCTTATTCTTAAATGATATTCTATTATTAGATATAGTGTCAGATGGGATACCATAATGGAACATGAGATGGTTTAAGATGAACTTATAAATCTATTTTATAGTCACTTAAGTAAGGAGTATAGCTTCAATCCACTTAGTGAAATATTAGATAACAATAAGGATTAGTTTATGGCCATCAAATGAGGTTGAGATAATCTTCCCAATAAGATTGAGTCCCCATGTTGAAAATTATGGAGTAATCATTGTATTTATTGTTTTGGTTAGGGCATGAATTAAATTGGCATGTTGTTGACATTTTTTGCACTTTTTGACATAAACAACTACATTTACATCCATAGTTGGCTAATAATAATTGGTATGTAGGAGATTTTTGGATAGGATGAACTCATTAGTATGGGATCCACATACTCCATGAAATTCCCATAACACTAATGTTGCTTCTACCAAATTTAGAAAATAACGCAGAGTTCCATCAAAGTTACGATATTAAAAGGTTAGGCCAAGTAAGGTAGAACATGAGGTGTGGTGGGTAAAGGATTTTTGTTGTTTGCGTGATAGGTCTGGTGGTATGATATGGTCATAAAGGTAAGTAAAAAGTTCTAAATACCATATAGAACTAGGACCAAAAATATCAAATATCATTGTGATGGTTATAGGTTCATGAGCAGGTGCTAGAAGATTTGCAACGAGGAATTGATATTTTACTACCTTGTCTATGTGGTGAATCAAAGCACTGATGATGTTCATAATTTATATTGTCTTAATACTAACCCTAGGTATGTGTTTAAACTATATATCAATGATTTTTTACTTGAAAACATTGATCATATCCTTGTATGGTATTGACTTATCATCTTTGGTTTGAAAGTGGTTTGTAACATAATTGATGATTAACTAAGAATCACCATAAACTATTAGATGTTGAATATTCCATTATACTACTTGGAAAATCCTTGCAATGAGTGCTTTGTATTTGACCATGTTGTTAGTACAAATAAATTTGATATAAAAATATTTAGGGATAAGATCCCTTGATGGTGTAATAAACAATAGGCCTACTGCCTACCCCTTATCCATGTGATGTGAATGACCCATAAAAATATAAATTCTAGTGCTACTCCTTAGGAGGTGTTTCAATGATGGTAATGATGGACTCATCTTAGAATTGAAAAGTGAGGGGTTCAAAAGCAAGGGGGGTCTTCAACAATTTAGTATGTAAGTACTTGTCCTTTTATAGCTTTTTAATTGATGGATTTTATCTTAAACTCGAATAGAGGCATGATATATTTACCCATGCAACCTTTTAAAGTTATCTTAGATAGTAGATACTTTAACATATCTACTTTAGAAATAACCATGATCTTGTTGTTTAGCATGTAATGCCATAACTTCTAAATGTAAAAATCATATCTAAAAAAGCATTTTTTATGGGCATATAATTGTGTTCATACATGACCAATGTATGGATTAGATAGTACATAATGTGTTCTTTTCCATTGTCATCATGTTGAGATAGAAGTGCCCCCTAGGATTTTTTTGGTTGTAGATAGATACAATAGGAATGAATTTCCTAGCATATGTGGTAACAAAATAGGTGGATTGGCAAGATAGTCCTTTAGGTATTGAAAATATTTATGGCATTAATCATCCCTATGAAATGTGACACCCTTTTTTATTGTGTAAATGAATGGCATTTATTAGCCAATCAAGAAATGAAGCATTTGATAGATTGAACATTTCCCTATAAAATTTAGAGTTACTTTAAAATAAATGTGATGGCATCTTTGTAATGGTTGTACTTTGGTAGGATAAAATTAAATGACTCTATGAGAGATGATGAAGCCTAATAATTTTCCTAAAATGACACCAAAGATGCACTTCTTAGGATTGAGTCTAGCCTTGTATTTATGAAGCCTCTCAAATATTCATCAGAGTGTAACTAGATGATCATCCTAGGTCTTTGATTTACCCAATATGTCATTAACATAGTCTTCAATAATTCCATGCATCATATCATAAAATATGATAGTCATGGATATTTGGTATATGGCTCCAAAATTATTGAGACCAAATGGCATAACCTGGTAATAAATCATTCCCCATGGAGTGGTGAACATTGTCTTATGTTGGTCCCCTAACATATTTCAGATCTGGTTGTATCCTAAAAATCCATCCATTAGTGAAAGCATTTTGTACCTCACTATGGAAGCAACTATCATGTTAATGTTTGGTAGAGTAAAGTCATCCTTGGGGTAGACTTTTTTTATATCTCTAAAATCAATGCAAATTATGATTCCTTATGGCATCTTGCTAACTGAAACATTTGAGTCCCACTTTGAGTAGTCGATTAATTGGATGCATCTCACTTCTAAGAGTTTTTCCAACTCTTTCTTCACTAACATAAAAATAAAAGGATGCATCTTTCACAATTTTTGCTTCATAGATTTAGCATCAGGATATACAACAAGATGGTGTAAAACCAAGGCAGGGTCCAAACATGGCAAGTCTAAATAAGCCCAATCAAAGATGTCAATAAATTCCCTCAAAAGGGATATAAAGATTTCACATTCCTCTTGAGTGATGGACATGCCTAATTTGATCCATTTCAGGTCATTTGGAGTCTTGATTTTGAGTTTTATAATGTCTTTTATGAGAAGAGTTGAGCCATCTCCAAGAATGGTTGGTAATGATTTGAATTGGCCTATAATTTCAAAGTCCTCTATTTGGGCTGGTTCTTCAAGGTTGCCTAAACAAGATGAATCTGAATCTCCCAATGGTAGTGATGGCCATGTTATAAATAATATTGGAAATTATTGGGTAATTCTATCAAAGGCACGTTGTTATATTGTACTAAAATTTGATCCAAAATCAAATCCATCATTAGTGGTCTCCTAAGTTTCATTTGAGGAAAAGTAAACACCCCCATCTAATGGTGCCTAAAATAGGTTTTCACCATAAGTCTAGCCTTTATTATTAACTTTACCTTGGTTCAAAAATGCCTTAAAGAGGTTTTCACTCTAGGACCTTAATGTTTTATTAATTTATTTGTGGCTAAGGGTATTCACCCATTCTCCAAAATAGGTTGCAAGATGTAGTTTGATAGAGAACCCTTGTTTGTGGTCTCCCAATGGAACATTGCCTCTTAGGCCTAAAAAATTGTAAAAGGCCTCATCATTCTCAAACACATATATAAACACTTTGGATTCTTGTTGGTCCCAGGATATAAGTTAAGGGTGATATAGAGGAAGTGGATTATGTCAAAATTTGGGGTTAATGATACAAATGGCATGGGTGTCAAATAGATTAATATTGGCAAGGTATTCATAAATGTTATGATCAAAATCTACTTCACTACTAGTATCATCATCATTATAAATTGGTGTTGGAACATGAATAAGGTACGTGGGGTCACCCCCAGGTAGTTTAAATATGGGATTATAGGTTCCTTTGTATCAAGTTATAGAAATTGGCTCAAGAGTACCCTATTGATTTGGACCCAGACCTTTTCCTTCATAGGCCTTGTTATCCATGATTCTATTAGGGATGGGATAATTGGAATTTATATACCATTTGGCCAATTTGTCATTATACCACTAGGATTCATCATTGGCAAGTGGGCCCTTTTCTTGACCAATGGTCGGTGTGAAAATGATAAGAGGTAGACTAAGAAGTTTACCCTTTCCCTTTCTTTGGAATTCCATACAAGGTGGCTTAGATTTAAGTATTCCATAGTACATGGGGTTTTATGGAAGTTTGTGAATGTGAAATGTGTCATGGGTAAAATATTTTCCTGAGCCACTAGCTGAGATAGTAAAATGATTAGACAATTTAGGAGGTGGCATATGTGAATATGAATCAATTCTATCTAGGTCTATGTAATTGGCCTCTAGTAACTCAATAAGTATTTCTTACCTTTTTCCTTTTTGGGAACTAGATCTAAGACAAAGTAGTTGTTGTAACTTTTTTACTTAGCCTATAATTATTTATAATGTTCATAAGGATACAAATTTCCATTGATGGTGACCTCCATACCTAATTGAGAGAACTTGAGACACTAATGCAATGTCAAAGGGATTGTAAAAATTTAATGTATCCAAGGTCTATCCAAGACCAAATTATATGAAAAATCTAGGTCTAACACATGGCGAAGGGTATCATAAGTCAAGGGCCCAATGATAACTGACAAGCTTATGGTACCTTGTGATTATCTCTCTTCATTATCATAGGATTTGATAGTGATAATTTATTGTTGTAGATTAGTTGATGTATATCTAATATACTCAATGAGCTTCATAGACATAATATTTAGGCTGATCCTTTCTCTATGAGGACCTATTCAATTTTTCATTGCATTATGACAACTTTAATGTACAATATATTGTTATGGATAGGGCTAAGGGATGACATATCACTTTGGTTGAAGGTTAATTATTGGCTTGGGGCTAGATGTCTAACCAAAGATTAGAATTTGTATAGGGTTATGTCGTTTGGAACTTAGGATTCGCCTAAGAGTTCTATTAGGATGTTCTTATGAATGGTAAAGATATGCAACAAATCCAAAATGGATATTTGTGTAGGTGTCTTTTGAAGTTATTCCATAATATCATATGGATTTTCATTAAAAATGGTATATATCTTGTTCCTAGCCATGACAGTGGGTTGGATTATTTCTTCGGTAGGGGGTTATGGGCCAAGCATGGTGATATTTGACTGTCATGTTATGATTATAAAATAAGAATTAGATATGAGACCATTATTATTATAAAATGTGGATGGAAAAGGGATGGATAGGATAAGTCTCTATTATTGGTGCACTTGTTTATGGTCATGTGGCAATGATGAGTTATCGATATATGGTCCAAAAAGGGTAATCCCTAGTTGTTGATGTGCTTGTTTGTAGTCTTAGGTTAAATAAGGATTATTGGCATAGATGGGTTGATTGGAATTATTTAGCAAGAATATTATTATGTTAGAACTTGGTCTTGAATTAATGGTGATGGTAGAGACATGACCTCCTGTAATATGACCTACAACTTTAGTGTAGTCATGTATAACTATGTGGTAAGTATGTTGGTTGTTAGAATCATTCTATCCTTGGTTCTTCCCATGTGATTGAAAATATTATTGTTGTTGCTAATATTATTGTTTTTGTCATAGTTATTGATACTATTAATGTTGTTATTCTAGACTTTATTATTTCTATTGTTGATTTTTATTGTTATGTTATAGAAAAGGGTTTTGTTAGATGCCTAGGTTCTGATTGGATGTAGATGCTCTATTATCCTATGTAATCTCTCCATTTTATAACATATTTTCAATAAGGTGTTTTATTTGCACACAATGAAATTGATTATGTCCATGAACATGATGGTATTCAATGAACTCATTCTCTCTATACCAATCTGGATATGGAATACCCTCAGGATAATGCTTTGGAATTGGCCAACTCATCATGTTAGCTATAGCTAGATTATAAAACATGGGTTTAATAGGCTATTCAATATCACTGAAGACTCAATGAGAATGAGTATTTATTCTTATAATAAGGGTTTACAAAGGTAATGGCTACTGCATGTATGTAGCTAGTCTAGGTTGCTGCAAAGGTTGTGCTTGTTAAATGGGTTGATAATGATGAGTAAGTTGAATTTATGACATTGGTTGAGTATTTGATGTTTGCACCATTTAGAAATGACATGATTAAATTACTTCATTTCTAGTAACATTCTTATTGTGATTGAATTGCTTAGTTTTTTCATAGTTACTAGCATGGGCTAGTGCCGACACTTGTGCTAGGACTTGGTTTTGATTCTAGATTTGGCCTGTTCCTTGGTTTAGGTTATGATTTTGGTTAGATGAGGTTAAATTAATGGTCCCTTTGTTAATAAGGGCCTTTTCAATTAGTAATCTATTTTTGATGATCTCTTTAAATTTATGTACACACTTAAGCTCCAGATGATAGGATATTACATAATGCAAATTTTTAGTAAATATAACAACCAATTACTTGTCTAGTAAATTATGGGTGAAGCAGCTGACAAGTGTTCTCCATCTCTATAGATATATTAAAACTATTTCACCAACTTTTTACTTAGCCTAAGTCAAATCTACCAATAAAATATCATGTTGGAGATTATAGGATAAATTCTACACAAATTGATCTGAGTGGTCATCAAAATCAGATACAAAATTCTTTGGAAATTTTAGGAACAACTCTTAAGCCTATCCTACTAGACTTTGAGGAAATAAAATGAGTAAATAAATGTCACTATAAGCCACTGGCTGACAAACAAAAAATAAATCTATTAAATGGGTTTTAGTATCTCCTTTACCCTTGTATTTATTAAATTTTTGTGGTTCATAACCTGGAGGAAATGGTATCTATAATTACTCAATGTTGAATGGGTATGAACACATGTTATCTAAATTGAAATTCTTGGTTTATTTCCATACTTGAATGGTGGAAATTGTATCCTTAATTTTTTATAGTTCTTGTGCCAAGAAACTAGATGGAATATTGGTCTGAGGTGGAGGATGGGTGGCTAAAGATGGATTACTTTGAATGAGATGTGATGAAGGAATGGTTTGTGAAATGTTGGTTTGAGTGAACTGACTAGGAATATGAATCTATGGATTAGGATGTAGTTTTTGGAATTACACACATTGCAATGTGATATTCTAGTTTGGATTTAGTGTATAGGCCCAATTTTGAGGGAATTATGGTTGTGATAGAAGGATATGGCTCTAGGTAAAGTACTATGCATGTTAAGGTTGAGCAGGGACTTACTGTTGACTAGTTAAACTTGGATGAATAAAGAGAACTTGCTATAGACTAAGGCCCTATCGTTGGATTTATGGCATGCATTGAACAAAATTCAATTGACGTTTAATTGGTACTTATTTGATAAGTACCTATTAGTTGCATGAACACCTATTGTGAACTAGATGTTTATTTTATGTTTAATATTTGTCTTTGACCAATGGATATACATTATTGATTAGACAATGCTTATAATTGTAAAGGTATGCTTTATTTTCACTGTTGAGGTATACATGTCACTAGTTGTCGAGGTGGAATGTTTGTTACACCCTATTAAGGTGGCGTAGTGTTCTACCTCTGTTTCAATGGTAAAATAGATTATGCATGTTGTTTTGGAATCTTAGTCATCACCTATTGAGGTGAAGTAGGATTCATCACATTTTGTTGAGGAAAAGCACTAGTTGGTGCTTGATTATTTAATCCTTGAGGTTGCATGCTTGAAGAAGTAGCTGGTTGAAGATTAGAGTTAGCTTGTTGTGTTTAAGATGTAGGAGTTCTTGCCCCATACTATTTCAAACCATTCATGGTATTAACTAAAGGCACATATTATGGACTAGTTGTTGGTGTAGTTAAACCACTTTGGCTTTGATTAGGAGACACTTGTGTGTTATCCATTATGTTTGGCACATTGTTCTGCATAGAAATAGTGGTCACTTCTTCAATAGCTAGGACATTGTACATGTTACTAACTAAAGTGCTCTACACAAAGGGGTCTATACCCAAATTATCTTTACTATTAACTTAATTAATACCCCTGTTGAAAGAGCTAACTTAATGAGTGGATCATTTGACATGACCATGTTCTTAAATTTGTATGCTAGATTCAAATAAGTTTAATATGTTTGTTGCATTTGTATAAAGTGGTCCTTGAAGAGGCCCTTTCCTTTGAAAATCATATTAGGGTCTTGATATGACACTAGCATGAGTGCTTGATGATGACTAGTAGAAGCATGTTCAATGGTTTGGTTATAAGGCATGAAACACTCTAACTAGACTAGGAAATTTTAATGGGGGAAGTCTGTTGGAAAATTTGCCCCTACCTCCATGAATCTAAATAAAACTTCATCCTTTTTTTAAGAAATAAATTATCAAACAAACAAGGATCATACATTGATGTCATAGTAACATAATGCGATTGTTGTTGAGCTTATTTTACAATCGATGGTACACTATCAAGATACTACATAATTTAGTCTTGGTCCTACTCCAAATATGAAGGTGTGTTAACCAAATAATGGGCTAAGGGATCTTGGATTTGTTCTCCATATTGAGTAGTGTAATGAGGATAAGGATATGTCTCACAAAAAACATAGTCACCATAGGGGTCTCAAAAAAAGTCCTCTTGTGCGACCTGTAGAGAGGATTACAAAGCAAGTTAGTCAAGCATTAGTCCATAAATAGTGAAACATGCATAAATAACTAACTAACCAACCCTATCTATTCTTATGGGAATTACAAAGGATAGCAAGAAACAAATGAAAGAAAACAACACTATATTACCTTCCTTAATAGATTCACCAGACCCATGTGGCTCAAAAACATGTTCTCCCTTGATCAAGCATCCTTGTCTTTGTCAACAATGGTGGTAAGCTCCTCCAATGCCTCAAGAACACTCCAAAAAACCTGGGCTTATGATTCCAAATCACTAAACTAGCCTATCAATGAAGCTTTCAAAAAAAACTATGATCAAATATAAAGCCTTGTGGAAATAATTTAGCATTATAACTTTGTAATATTCAAGCTTAAAATTCATATCCATGGCCTCTCTATTCATTGATTTTTGAGATTGGTTAGGATCAACCATGACCATCTATCTCAAGATTGAGATGTGTGGCCATGGATAATCCTAATATTTATAATTAAATCCATAATGACCTTGGAAGAAGGGGCATTGAAGAGGCATGGGAGGCATTAACTAGGTATGGGTGACCCATATTCCTGATATTTGTGGCATTTATGGCCTAGGGATCTCTTCCCAAAAAATGATGTCACCTGATGATGCAGATAATAGGAATCAATTTTCAAAAAGAAATATTCAATAAATCTCATGGAAAATCCACTCAAGCTCTTGATTTAGATTAATTAACCTTAAACAAGGTTAATCAACATTTGTGCAATCATTTGAAAATTGGCCCTCAATTAATCAAAATGGTCAAAAAACCATATTATAGAGTTGTAATTTGAATCGATAAGAATTAGAAGGTGAAATTAGATGAATTGGAGCTATATTTCCATTTAGGATGTTTCCAACACAAAATAACAAGGGTACATGGTATGTACCAATGAATTTAGGAGAAAAGAGTGATATAAGGCACAAAAGGCAAAATCATTATTTTGAATCGAAATGAATTGATTAAAGTTAGCTAGCCTATAAAATGCATTGACCTATTTAGGGATAATTTTACCTAAAATATCACTTGTAAGTGACAAGTGTAAACCATTTAGGGCATTTTATGGATTTTAACCTAAAAATGTGCATTTGAGTGCAATTCGAGTAAGATTGACAATTTCAACACAAATGGTGTTAGGAATTGGATGTCTACATTTTTACCCTATTTGAGAAAGCATAATGAGACATTCAAGTTAAGCCACATCTTTTCAAGGAAGATATTTGTTAAAAATAAATTAGAATAGACCCATGATGCCCCCTCGAGAGGACATACTAGGATAAAAGAGAAGGATGAACTCTCAAAAAGAGAGAGAAAGAGAGAGGTTAAACCATTTAATAGATCACATCTAGATGAGTTAATGCTTGCACACATGATTAAAATCAATTATTAAAATATATTTAGAGGTATAATAGGCCCCAGAGATAGGGGGAATGGAAAAGATTCAATCCATAAATGTAAGGGACACACTGTAAATGTACCTAATTTGAGAGTACAAGTTGCACACTTATGACATTGATCAATCTCGAGACAAGTTGCACACTAAAATATTGCCATCATGGGATTTAATGTGGAGAGCTTGAAATTAGAGGAAAAGAGAGAACATTTTACTTCAAGAAGGGAAGCACCACTAGAATGGGGTCTCCAAAGAAAATATAATAAGAAGTACTCCAGTAGAGCAGATTTGATCAGGATAAAATAGTTTTACCCTAGTAGGGTGAATTTCAATCATTGATAAAGAATAAATACTAATTTCTACCTATAGAGCTGATTTGATTTAGATGTGGTTCAAATGTTGTGCCCCAGCATGGGAAATTGGCAAGCAAAATATCTCAAGGATATAACTGAAAAGATAAGTTAAAGTGAGCGAGTGCAAGTGTACATGCGAGGGTATAATGGCTTAGAAAGCCATATAAAACAAAGAATATGAGAATTCACAAAGTGATGAGAGATGAAAATAAGAATGGAGATAGTTGAGATGACCTTAATACAAATTGAGTGCTGCCTATATAGTCCCAGGGACTCATATTCTAACATGAACTTCAGGCCAATGTAGTTCACCCAAGTTTGGGAGAGAATGGAATGAGGAATGATGAAAAATGACGAAGAAGTGATTAAACTTAAAATGTATGCAAAGATATGCATGTCTAAGCATAGACAAATAAGCCTGAAATGCATGCTACCTAGAAGCGTAATTCTATATCATGAGCTTAGGTTTTGTAAAGTGTTCTTGAGAGTCATTCATCGGAGTTGATGTTGACATTTAAGACTTTGGTACCTAAGCACAAAGTGCTTGCTATAGAAAAAGAAATTAGGCATCATAAGTATGAATAAATTAGAATGACATAAAATTCCAATTATACTAAGCCAATTTAAATGTGAATACCTATAACTAAGGATAATGGTAAAACAATGACCAAAACTAGAGTTATAGCAATTTACATTTAAACAAAAAATCAAAAGACAAAGAAAAAAATAAACATAAATGAACCTAACTTGAAATCAAGATATGATCTATCAAGATTTAAGTAGGAACAAAAAACATTTAAAAACAAAAGGCAAGAACATCTTAACAACATGAGACCAAGATATGAATAATCAAGATCCATGTGGACCATCAAGGCATTCTTGAACACAAAAGAGAAAAGCAAAATCAAACAGAAAAAATAAGACAAAAAAACATAAGACCAAAAATGGAACAAGAAGTAATAAAAAGAGAAAAGGAGAAGAAAGAAAAGGATAGGTGTGAAAGCACGAAAAAATACCAAGAAAACACAATAAAACACCAAGAAAACTCATATAAACACACACAAACAAAAACCAAGTTAGTGCGGTTTAAAGGCAAATGTTCACGCATGTGCGGTAAAGGCATTAATTTCTACCACATCATAACAAAGAATAATGACATGAAAATTATTTTCTAATTAAAGAGGAATAATGATAGAATAAATGGGAAGAGAAGAAAAGGAAGGGGTTGGCTGAGATGACTCCAGATGTACAAGAAAAGTGGATGCTACCTACATAGTTCCATGGATGCATGTTCCAAAAATGATGTAGAAAGTTACTTATACTAAGAAAATGTGGCTATTTACCTGTATGAAGTTACACAAGATGGTCCTAGCTGAACTGCTTTGTAGAACTATTGCTAAAGAGGTTCATAATATTCATGAGACATAATCAAGATCATGATTAGTCAAGGGATAAAAAGTGTTCAAGCTTATAACATGACCTATACAACAAAGAATATGCTTCTCAAAGAGAGAAATATAGAATGGGATAAAGAACATGTTTAGAGTGCCAAGGATTCAAAGCATTTACTATTTGGAATCATGAAAAGTGGACTAAGGTAGTATAAAATGCGTTCAAGGTAACATAAAAGGGTGGGATAAAATTATGTTGATACAAGTTGCCCCCAATTTAGGGGTCTTGTAGATAATGGTTCAAAGATATTCATGTGTATAACCTCTTAAGGTGTATGATGTTCATGGGCTATGAAAGTTTTTCACCATTAGGTTTAGCCAACCGCTATGCTCCTAATCTATAGTTTACTGTGACAATATATGGTCCTAACTAATTAGGCTAAAACTTGCCTTTCTTTTTGGGTTCAGTATTCATGTTCTTCTAGTTCTCTTTCAAAACTAAGTCACCAATCTCAAACTCTCAAGGGATTATGTGTTTATTGTAGCTCCTCTTCAATCTATTCTGATAGGCTTACAAGTTTTCTAGGGCAACCAAATGCTTGCCATCAAGAAGTTATAGTTCTTGCAGTCATGAGACTCTATAGCCTTCAGCATATTTTATGTGCTCCAGTGATATTATTAATGATGGGATCTCAATATTGAAAAGGATGATATCTTTAGTGCCAAAAATAAGAGAGTATGAAGTAGCTCTAGTTGGGGTGTGATGATTAGTTATATAAGCCTAGAGGGTAGGGAAAAGTTACAAATTCTAATTATGGCCAACATCATTGATAATATTTTTTAAGATGGATAGAATGGTTTTATTTGATGCCATAGCTTATCAGTTGACTTACAAGTTATATGGAGTGGATTTATTATACTTGATCTTGAATTTTTCATAAAGATATTTCACATCTTCATTCACAAATGATCCACCATTATTAGATATAATACATGCTAGGATGCCATATCGATAGATGATATGGTAATGAATGAATTTGGCTATTTGTTTCCTGGTAATATAAGTGAGAGGAATGGATTCAATCCACTTGGTGAAGTACTCAATTGTAGTCAAAATGTGCTTATGGCCATCTGAAGATGTTGGGTTAATTTTCCCAATGAGATTAAGACCCCATGTTGAGAATGGCCATGGTGTTGTAATCGACTATAATGGTAAGGAAGGTGCATGTATCAAGTTACCATGATGATGACAAGGAACACACTTATTTACATAATTACAAGCATCTATCTCTATTTTGGGCCAATATTAGCCTATTATGAGAAGTTTCTTTACTAGGACTACGCCATTGGTATGGGCCCCACACATTCCTTCATGAACCTCCTTTAGTGCCAGCTTGGATTATCCCAAAGATAAACAATGAAGAAGCATTCCATCATAGCCTTTTTGATAAAGTGTGTTTCCAAGGAGGATATAACATGTTAAGCGATGAAGGAATAGTTTTTGTTTGTTGTTGGAAAGGTTGGTAGGAAATACATGGCTATGGGAATAGTTATAAAAATCTTGGTTCCATGGTAGCTTAGGTGAGAGATTAGGATCAACAATGGTACATATCCTCTCTAAATCTGATAGAATATGTACCGACTGAAGAATATTTTCAATTAGGAACTAATACTATTTAAGACTATAGAGCATTTGAATCATGGAACCAATTATTTCCATGGCATCAACAGATCTATTGTTGACTCACAGAACTTGCTCAAACTGTAGGGATTTAAAATGTGTTTTGAGGTCATCGACAATTTAATTGTAAGGAACAAGCTTATCATCTCTTATTTGATACTAATTAATTATCTAATCTATGATTAGCTATGAATCTCCATAGACCTTTAAGCTTTGAGAAATCCTATTATATGGTAAGATGGAGCCATGTAACCAATGCCTCATATTTGGCCATATTATTTGTACACTGATATTGTATATGGAATGTTTTGGGGATCAAATCCTCCTATGGCATGATCAATAATATACCTACTCAAGACCCTCGATATGTGAAGGATACATCAAAATAGAGTGTCCACTATTCAAATTCTTGTGATGCTTGATCTGTTGTCATGATAAAATCATCTGGAAGGTCAAATATGAGAGGTTGAGTGGCCATAATAGGAGCTTCTATAAGTTGGTTAGCAAGAAATTGGCCTTTGATTGCCTTCTGATTCTAGCACTCAATATCAAACTCACTGAGAAGCATAATCCATTTAGCCATGCATCCTTGAAGAACTACTTTAGATAAGAGGAACTTGAGAGGATCTACCTTGGTGATAATAATAATTTTGTTATTTAGCATATAATGTCATAATTTATGAGTGGTGAACACCATAGCTAACATGCCTTCTGAATAGGCATATTATTATTTTCATAGGATACCAATGTGTAGCTTAAATAATAAACCACATATTCCTTACCATAATCATCATGCTAAGCCAAAAGTGCCCCCAGTGCATGTTTCGTGGCCGATATATAAAGAAGTAGTGTATTTCCTTATGTTGGAGGTCATAAGACTAGTGTATTGGCCAACCATATTTAAGTCTTTGCAAATGCTATCTGAAAATCTTCATCCCACTATAATGTTACACCTTTTTTTAAGATATGGGTAAATGGGTGGCACTTATCTACTAATTGAAAAATGAGCCTGTGTATAGACTGGATCTTTCCTTGTAGACCTGGCAACTATTTAAGATTGTTTGGTGGAGGCATTTCCATAATAGTGGTGACGTTTATAGGGTCAAATTTAATCCCTTGTTGTGATACAATGAACCCTAGAATTTCTTTTGATATGACTCCAAAGACACATTTCTTAGGATTCAAGCAGACTTTATATGCTTAAAGCCTCTCAAATATTCTTCATAGAATGCCAGGGTGTCCCACTCTTATTCTTGATTTTCCTAGTATATCATCAACAAAGTCCTTGAAAATGTCATGCATCATGTCATGGAAGATCATAGTCATTGCATGTTGATATGTGGCTCCAACATTCTTCAAACCAAATGGTATGACTTGGTAATAGAATGTCCCCCACAGAGTGGTGAACATAGTCTTATATTGATCCTCAGGGGCTGTCTTAATCTAATTTAAAAAAAATAATACATCCATTAAGGATAGAATCTCATACCCAATAATTGAGTCGATAATCATGTCGATGTTGGGCAAAGGAAAATCATCTTTGGGGCATGATTTATTGATATCATGAAAATTAGTACAAACATGTATGTCTGAGGTCTTTTTACTTACTGGTACTATGTTAAAAATCCATTCAAAGTAGTTTAGTGGTCTGATAAAATTGGCTCCTAAGAACTTTTCTAACTCAGCCTTAACCAAAAGGGTGATGCATGGATGCATCTTTCTCAACTTTTGCTTGACTAGTTTAGCATCAGGGTGAACAATAAGATGATTGACAACTAAATATAGATCCAGGCCTGGCATGTCATAATATTCCCATGAAAAGATGTCTATATAATCCTTAAGAATGGATATAATATGTTCACATTCTACTTCAGTAAGGGAATCTCCAAGATAAACAATTTTGGGATCCTCATGGGTTCCCAAATTCACTTCTATTGTGATCTCCATAAGGAGTGTGGATGCATATTCTAGAATTGTAGGAAATGTATGTTCATGATCCTCTACTTCATCTTCTTGTTGTTCTTCCCAAATTTCTAGATAATATGAAGAATTAGAATCTGCCTTCTCAGGTAAAGGCCAATTGGCAAAGACCTCTAAAAACTCAAGAGCAAGACGCTCAAATATTTGATGTTATTTTAAAGAGATGATTGTACTAGCTATGGAACTTAGGCTAAATGGAATTTTTAAATCCTAAGGGGATGAGCAAACTTTCCCACCTGGGAGTGACTGAAATAGGTTTTCACTCAAAGGCTTATCTTTTTGTTTACTTTTTCTCTGATCAACAAGTGCCTCAAAGAGGTTTTCACCTAAAGATCTTGATTTTTGTTCTTTATTATGACTAAGAAAGTTTTCTTGCTCTCCAAAGTCGGTAGAAGAATTTAATGAAAAATTAAAACCTTGCTTATGATCCCCGATGGGTAATGATCTCGTAGGCCCATGTATTCTACAATCGATTCTTCATTTTGGAACTCATCAAGGCATATGACCAAATTTTGATGATCCCAATCTATGAGTTCAGGATGGCAAAGGCATAGGTTAAAGTGAGGGTTTGCTTCAAGATGGGAAGCACCAATGGTAAAGATATAATGTCCTAATTCAAGAAGGGAAGCACCACTAGGATGGGTTTTTACTTCAAGATGGGAAGCTCTAATAGGTGTTATGGTTAATATGGAATTCGAATCAAATAAATCTAAATCAACAAGCTCATCAAAAAGGCTATAATGGGAAATTATGTCACTATTAGGAGTCTCATTGTTAGGCACTTCAGAAGAGTCACTACCAAATGTTATGAGGTCATCCTCTTGTGGTTTAAATCAGAGACCATGATTGTAATTAACAACTTTAGATGATAAGGGTTCTAAAATTCCTTGAGTCTGTGGGCCTAGGCCTTTCCTTGTATAGTCAAGATGATCCATTATCTTGTTAGGGATAAGATACTTTAGATTCTAAAAATAATCTACAAGACCTTCAGAATATAACCAATATCCCTCGGTACAAGCCTCTTGATCTTTCTTTGGTGTAATTGCAAGTACAAAAACCACAAGAGGTTTTGGTTGCTTCTTCTTTGGTTGCCAAATATAATCAAGTCTGTTAGGGGTCTGGGAATTTTTAAGCTTACCAAATATTTTATGAGATTTTGGTAATTTTTTAATATGGAGGACATCCTTTAAATGGTACATGGAAATGCTTGTGTCTTTAATAATAACCTATTTGGCTAGAGCTACAGGAAATGGATCAGTTAAAGTGGAACTTAGATCATTAGGGTATATATAATTAGATGGAGATGGATGAGAAATGATGGCTTTGTTCTTTGTAATGAATTTAGAACTTGGGCAATAGTTATAATTATGAAACTCTACTTCAAGATGTTTGTAGTATTGGTATGGTTGCTAATCAATGGGAATAGTAACCTTGATCCCATCATGGGGAAACTTAAGGCATTGATGAATAGTAGATGGAACTACTTGTACTTCATGGATCTAAGGATGACCAAGGAGTATGTTATAAGGAAGCTCAATATCCACAATATGGAATGATGTGTGATGAAAAATAGACCTAACAATGATTGGAAACCAAATTGTACCAAATGGCTCCCTCTCAGAGTTGTCATAAGCCTTGATTGTATTAGTTTTTGGCTAAATGTCTTTATCCATGTAACCCAATCATCACACCAATTTAAGAGATATGATGTTCAACCGTGACCCATTACCTATAATAACCTACTTGATCTTGTGATCTGCAATGATTATCTCAATGTATAATGGGTTATTATGGTTTAGGCTGAGGGTGGACATGTCCTTTTAATCAAATGTGATTTGCCGAAATGAAGATAAATGTCAAATTAGGTTCTAGAATTGATCAAGGTTTATATCATTAGGCACAATAGACACTTGTAAAAGTTTATTGAAGATGGTTATATGGACATCAGATGTATGCAAGAGTTCTAATATGGAAATTTGTGTAGGGGTTTTATCTAATTGATTTGTTAGACTATCAGGCCTTTAAACTGTGGATTGAACTAGTTTAGTCTTTGT
This sequence comes from Torreya grandis, assembly GCA_037957365.1. Taxonomy (NCBI): domain Eukaryota; kingdom Viridiplantae; phylum Streptophyta; class Pinopsida; order Cupressales; family Taxaceae; genus Torreya; species Torreya grandis. The sequence goes on along the minus strand of JARHVA010001037.1, from coordinate 1,352,644 downwards.
TGGGATAGTATAAAGCTTTGGAACCATTGGCACAATGTTCTCATTGGGTTTATAAATAGAAGTGGGAAAAATGCCCTAGATGGTAACTCACGGTCATCTAGTTGTAATTTCACAACCTAGAGGTAGAAAGGAGTCATTATAATTAGAAGAGCAAGGCAAAGGGCCTTGGATGGTGATTCATGATCGATTAACTATATTGCTATAATTTTGGGTCAGTGAGGAGCCTTTAGAAGAATGGTAATATTGTTTAGGATTAATAACCTGTACAAATAGAGTAGCAACATGATGATGCAAACTTGACATGGTATTACTAGGGGGAGAGGGTGTTGGCCCTATAATGATGGGTCTCATGTTACAAGGAACACAAGATTGGCCATGTAGTTTTATAGTAATAGTGTAAATGTGGGTTACATAAATGCATCCCACATTATTATTATAGTCATAAGGTACATTTTTATAAGCGACATTATTAGTGTGGGCATTATGATCTTGAATATGCTCATTATTATTCTAACCTTGTTTTTGGTTCTGATGCTACCTCTGTCCTTGATTGTGACCATTTTGATTATTTCTTGGTGTTGGTGGATCATATCAAGGAAAGGGGTTTGTGTAGATTCCCATATCCTACTTTTTATCTTGATTAGGGACCAAATTAATTTTTAGTTCACCACTTTCAATAAAGTCCTAAATAATATGTCACAATTGAGCACAATGATATGCATTGTGACCAACAACACAATGAAAGTTACACAATTTATTCTCTTTGTACCAGTCTAGTTTTGGTTGATCTTGAGGAAATGGCCTTGGTACTAGACGTATAATTAAATTAGTTGTAATGAGATTTTGTAACACTGTTTCAACTGATTCTCCTAACTTGCTAGAGACTCTAAAATTGTTATGAAATGTCCTTCATGGAGGTTGTCTCTAAGAAGTAGGTAGTGGATTTGAGGGAGTTAATTCTACATTTGGAGGAGGCATAGTATGTACCATTTGTACATGTCTTGATTATGTCACCCCATTTCCAACCATGTTCTTATTTTTTGAAAGGTCTTAGACTTATCCTACGTAACTATTTAAGGAGCCAGTGATTTAGTCTAATTAGATGCTTGACCTTGTGCATAGATCTTAACAAGGCCCATAACAATAAGAGCCTTCTCAATCTGCATTCCTTTGTCAACAATTTATTCAAATGAGTTAGGAAAAGCTAATCATAGATTATATGTAACTTCAGGATGCAAATTATATACAAAGATATCAACCAATTATTTGTCTCACAAATTATGTTGAAAGTGACCTACCAATGCTCTCCACCTTTGTAGGTATGCAGTGAAACTTTCACCATCATGCTTCTTGGCTTTGCATTGGTCAAAAATGGTCAATTCATGTTCTATGTTATATGAGAAATGGTTAATGAACTTTTCTGATAAGTCATTCCAATCCACAATTGATCCCTTGGGTAGTTTAAGTATCCAATCAAGAGCTTGTCCCACTAAACTTTGTGGAAATAGTCATAGTAAGTACTTGATACTATAAGAAACTTCTTGACATAAGATGAAGATTGATTTTATGTGTTCACATGGATCTCCTTTCCCTTTGTACTTGTCAAATTTAGGTGCCTCAAAATGAGGTGGAAAAGGGTTTTGAAGAATAGATAAATCAAATGGATATGGCCATATCTCATAGAATTTGTACTTTTTGACTCTATTATTCATCTCCAATCTTTGGATAATTTCCTTCATAGATTTCCATTCTTGCATGTTTGGTGCATTTGTAGATTGGATAAGATGCTGTTGGGGTGGAATGTGCCACTGGTTTTATGTGGATCTATAGGGAGCTTATACCTTTTGATCCATGATTTGGTTTTGATTTTCTGCTTGAGTTAAGAACATAGGCCGTTGATTCTTGGATTGTAAAACATTTCCTAAATCTAGATGTTTCACACTTTATTGATTTTGGAAATTTCTACGTTTATTTACCAATCTTTATGCTAGTTGAAAATAACTAGCCAAATTGTCATGAGGAATTTCCTCAATTCGAACTGAATGTTTTGGTTTTTGAGGCTGTAAAGTAACAAAAGGTTCTTGATGATTGAAGAATGTATGTTATGTATCAAATGGAACACTTTGTAAGGTCTCTTGTGACTTTGATTATTCATTTAGATTATCTTGATCTACTATTGTAATGTCCTCATCCAAAATTTGTTGCATACTTTTGACCACATTTGCTTATTCTTTTGAAACATTATTGTGAATTGAAGTGGCAACTAGGGAATCAATCATGTCTACTACAAGTTGATCTGCATATCGTTGACTTATTATCTTGATCTTAGATAGAAGATCTAGATTTATGGATTTTGAATATATTTGTATTTCCTTTCCTTTTTTAGAGGAAGAAGGTATGTTCATTTGTGCAAAAGCTTGCTCTTTCCATGATTGTTCTCCTTCTCTAACTAAGGTATGTAATTGTTCTATAGGAAAATTAGAAGGCAGTCTAACACCTAATTCTATTAATCTAAGAAGGGATTTGTCTTGATATTCTTAGGGTGAATATCCATTGTAATCATCTTCAGATCCTACTATTATATGGATATCATAAAAAACAATGGGGTTATCTTGACCATCATAAAATTTCTCACCTTCATAACTAAGACCATAAGAGGCCCCACTATGAGTGAACCTTTGAGTCATGTCTAAAAATAGCTGCTTTATGTGTTTGACTAACTTTGGACCAATGTTCATTAACAAATCAAAGTATGCTTTGGCTCTCTCTTAAACAAATAACCAAGGTACCAATGAGGTTATAAAGGAGGGTGGTTTAAAACCACACACAATTTAGAATATTTATTTCATGAGTTTACTCAACCTTTTGTAAATTTTAAATCATATAGATCAGAAGAGAGTAAAGTAACTCAAAGACCCAAGGTGAAAACTAGTACACCAAAGCCTAGATCTTTGTGATACACCCACACTGTAAAAGCTAGCTTTAACTTTGACAAGTTGACCCTAGAATTTTTAGAGGAAACCTCTCCAAATTATGAAGAAGAAAAAATTAACTAAACAACTCAAGATGTCAAAACATACACGAATCACTAACTATAAATCTAGGACCAAATAGGCATTACAACATCGCCACTTGATTATATTAGGATAAAATATGTTCTAGGACTCAAAGAGTGAGTGATACACAAGATGACTTGAGCCCACCAAGATGATAATGTGATTTTGAGTCTTAATAAATGACCTTCAATCCAAATGGAAAATTGAACCCAAGTTAAAATAAGCTTTAGTGCACAAATGGTGAACCCACTTTGACACACCAACCCTTAAAACTCAGAAAAGTTCAATTTCAAATGTGGATTGTAAATGAAGGATTTACAAAAATTAGGTGAAAGATCTAGACTCAATTAGGAAGCATGACTGTGCCAAAGTGGACGACATGACACAAAGCTTTTGATAACCACTTGAATAAGGAAAAGATGAATTTTCCTTTTGCACAACGTAATGCCTCCCTTTCTCAAGAAGATTGAGGACAATGTGTTTTGGTTAATTTCATTGAGTTAACAATCAATTTTAGACAGAAATCAAGACTAAGCAAGCTAATGACAAAAAAAATGTCTTAAGTTTAAACTGACAAGGTATGGCAAAGTAGGTTCTACTAAACTAGTAAGGTTTTGATCATTCTAGGGGAATCAATTGCACAATGAATTTCACGTCAAATTATACAAAAGACAAGCACAAAAATTGGGTGACCATGACATTGGCTTGTTGTAAAAAGCTCTAGTACTTTTACAACCACTACATCTTGTTGTTCGCTAAGTGTAGTAAGATGTCCAAATGTAGATACATCCCATGTGCAACTCCAAAGGAGTCAAATGAAGTCAATGTTGGGAGGTGAAACCCTAGGTCAAAGCCTCCCTAAAGAACTCATGGGAGGTAATGATGTCCCCCTCATAAGCCAAGTTTCCATGAAAATAAAGAAAGCATAAAATAGAAATAATTTAGGGTCATTTTCAAGATCACCCAAAATTTAATGAGTTTTTAGGGAGTGCTTTAGACGAAATTCTTTCTAAGCCTTGGACTAGGCTATTTGCAATAGGAATGGCGCTTTTGATTCCAAGGGTTTCCTAAAGGGGACAAATGGAAGAGAAAACACACAACATTCCTCTTTTTTCCAAACAAAACCTAAGTAAAAAACTATTTCAAGCAAGAATGGACAAGTGTGTTCATTTTTAAACCCAAATGAAATGTTTGGTGGTGTTCATTTGACCCCTTGGTCTTAGTTGAAAACTTTGAAAACATTGACCAGAACATTTAAATTCTTTGTTAAACACCCAAAACAAAGTTCCTAATTTATTTTAAGAATGAAAGAGGTGATTTAAACATGTTTTTAAAAGTAAAAGCTTGTTCCTATAGCAAAAATGTTAGCATGTCCTTTAGCTTTGAATCTCTTTTTAGCTTGAAATAATGAACTTTGAAAAAGTAGCTCTCAAGTCTATATTTTTTTGAGAAACATAGTGACTGACGATGGTTATTAAAATTGACGATGGTTACTTTAACTAATCGAGACCTAACTGATGTCATTTTTACTAACCGATGCTGATTAAGCTAGGTAACTAATGTCAGTATCACTTGTCGACATTGATTACTATGTAAAACTATGGCAAACAAAAAAGGAAAAATAAAGTTAGAAAATAAATTTACAAGAGTTTTAAAGGCTCAAATAAATATTTTAGAGTTATAAAATGATCTCTTTTAGGTGTGAGATATGTCTTGTCCCATCAGGCATGCCAAGATGTAGAGAGGATTACAAAGCAAGTTAGTCAATCATTAGTCCATAAATAAAGAAACATGCATAAAGAGCTAACTAACCAAGCCTATATATTCCCATGGGAATTACAAAGGATAGAAAGAAACAAATGAAAGAAAACAACACCATATTACCTTCCCAAATGGATTCACCATACCCATGTGGTTCAAAAACATGTTTTCCCTTGATCAAACATCCTTGTCTTTGTCAACAATGGTGGTAAGCTCCTCCAATGCCTCAAGAACACTCCACAAAACCTAGGCTCATGATTCCAAATCACCAAACTAGCCTATCAATGAATCTTGTAAATAAATACTATGATCAAATAAAAAACCTTGTGGAAAAAATTTAGCATTATAACTTTGCAATATTCAAGCTTAAAATTCATGTCCGTGGCCTCTCTATTTATATATTTTTGAGATTGGTTAGGATCAACCATGACCGTCCATCGCAAGATTAAGATGTGTGGCCATGGATAATCCTAATATTTGGAATTAAATCCATAATTATCTTCATCATGACCTTGGAAGAAGGGGAATTGAAGAGGCATGGGAGGCATTAACTAGGCATGGGTGATCCATAATCCTAATATTTGTGGCATTTATGGCCTAGGGATGTCTTCCAAAGAAATGATGTCACCTGATGATGTAGATAATAAGAATCAATTTTTAAAAAGAAATATTCAACAACTCTCATGGAAAATCCACTTAAGCTCTCGATTTGGATTAATTACCCTTAAACAAGGTTAATCAATATTTATGCAATCATTTGAAAATTGGCCCTCAAATAATTAAAATGGTCAGAAAGTCATATTACAGAGTTGTAATTTGACTCGAGAAGAATTAGAAGGTGACATTAGATGCATTGGAGTTGTATTTCCATTTAGGATGTTTCCAACACTAAATAATAAAGGTACATGGTGTGTAGCAATAAATTTAGGAGAAAAGAGTGATCCAAAGCACAAAAGGCAAAATCATCATTTTGACTCAAAATAAATTGATCAAAGTTAGCTAGCCCATAAAATACATTGCCTTATTTAGGGTACTTTGACCTAAAATGGCACTTGTAAGTGACAAGTTCGAACCATTTAGGGAGTTTTATGGATTTTGACCTTAAAATGTGCATTTGAGTGAAATTTGAGTAAGATTGACTATTTTAGCACAAATGGTGTTAGGAATTGGATGTCTACACGACCACATTATCATATCTTAGATTATGCATGGATCTACTATGATTGTAACAAGATGTATCTAAATTAATGATGAATGTTTCACGAAAGAGGGTCCAGAGTTATACAAACTTTGAAAATAAGGTCCAAATAAAAAATGGTTCAAACTTGGTCTAACCTTGTCTAAGGATGGATTTGTATCTCCAAAATAGTCAATGCTAAAACTTGGGATAAAATGGTCTAACATCAAATGTCTTACACAAAAGGTTCAAGTGGATGAATAAAAAATAGAATGCCAAACTTAGGTAAAAAGTGTTTCAAACAAGTCTAATCTAGGTCTAAATAAATAAAAGGTTGGTAGGTCTTTGGCAAAATAAGGCACAAAATCTAGGCTCAAAACATGTTGACCACTCAATTTTGACCAAGTATTTGTTTTAATTTTGGCATGTAATGTGATGAGACCATTATCTATTTTGTATGCAAGGACCAAAAAGGTGCAAGAGGACTAAGGCACAAGACTAGCAGGTGCGAGAGTTGAAGGGCACGGAAGGACAAAGGTGTGGGAGACCTAATGTGGGAGGACCCAATCAAGAGAAAATGTGGCATGAGGAACCCAAGACCAGAGGACTTGAAAAATAAGTGAAAGACTAGGGGAGTGCAAGGGAAGCAGAGTGTGAGGGATGCAATAATAGTTAGAAGAGTAAATCAAGTAGGACACTTTGACCCCACCAATTGGAGGTTCTATACTAGCCTGTAAAGAATGAAATATTTGGCTGCTAGATAAAATATAGAGCAAACATCTAGGGGTAAAAAGACTGGTTATAAAGGAGCAACCAATTGTAAGAGCCATGAATCTTAGCCTATTAGGAGTTCATGTGCCATTTATCCATAGTAATTAGAATCTTGACACTTAGTCAAGGAAAAACAAGTATAAAAACCCCTACTTTAATCATTTGCATGTGTGGATCCTTGGGAAATTGATACAATATTATGTCTTGTAACTTGTTAAGCACTCAATGAATAGCTAATATTTACTATATCTTGTGATTAATCACAAATATTCTAAGTGTTGGACAATGAAAATGTGTTATTACTAAATTCATGGGTAACTTTTCTTTTATTGTTACTATTGAATAGTAATGGTGATTCTAGTTATCATAATAGCTAAGTCTGGGACAATAAGGATAAGATTACAATATTTATGGTAATGAATAACTTAAGATTTGTGTTACAAGAAATGAACAAACATAATATTATGCTTCAAAGTCTTTAGGAATCAGTCTTTCACTGTACGCTTCAGGTAAGCATGTAAGACCCACCTCTCATGTGATAGGGCTAGCGTGCCAACCTGTTGGGAAGAAACTTCAGTACCATAGTATAATTAACTAAATGAACCCAACATTCTAGTTCCATTACCGAGACAAAAAATTAGGGAATAATCATGAAAAATGTTTTAGTGCATTATGTTGTAGAATATTGAAGAATGGGTTACCAGTATCGAAGACAATTTTGTGGTCTCATATCTTGAACTAGGAGTTTTTGCATGACATTGGGTGGAGTAGAATATCTATATTTATTTGTATGAGACTTTCTTTTTTGAGGTCCCAATTTTTTTGCATTCTTGGATCTTAGCATATGCTCAATGATAATCGTGAAATCTTGGATGAAGAAAATCATGGAGACTTCAATGACAAAGGAGTTTAGAATGGCTTGAAGTTTCTTGGATAATAGTGGTTAACTATTGGTGAAGAGGCATTTAGAATAGCTACATTCTATAATACATGATGACCACCTACTCATGTCCTGAAGAAGCAAAGTTATAATTCCTATGAGAGCTGAGGGGATGATATCTTTTGTCATTTGCCTTTGAGGTAAAGAATTTAGTTATTTACCTTGGAATGGAAACACTACCCATAGAAGGCTAAAATCTCTTATGCATGAGTTGTACATTTGGAGGGGAGACTAATGATTGATTGAAGATTGTGGGTTTAACATGGTAGTAAGATAGTGAGTGTTACAGAAGTAGAAGTATGATGGATCTTGATAGAGGATCATGGAATTTAATGGCATAAGAAGAGACCAAGAGACCTCGAGGAGTGTTGTGAAGATTCATAGGGAGGTAGACATGCACATGGAACCCATCACTTGTAAGCCACATACTTTTCCACTTATATCCTATGAAGGTGAATCAATCTGGAATGCAAGAGTCATGAAACCAGGTTTGAATCAACCAAACTCCCCCACCATAGTGTATGCTCATGCATTTGATTTGGATAGAGTACACCTATGAAATTGGGATATAGATAGTTCAAAGTGAGAACCTGAACTGGTAGTAGAAACTACAACTAGGATAATTGACACTCACTTAGAATATACATCTTTCCATTTTCAAGTAAATACTATAGCACAACTTGGAATACATGGAGGATCTGGTCCTTAAGGCCAAAATATATGATCAAATTTGGGAAATCAACCCTCTACCATGATTTTTTCCATGGGCACTACTCACTACTACTGGAGGTGATAGAGGAGGATTAGGAGGAGGTACTGGAGGAAGTGGAACCCCTCCTAGAATTGGAGATGGATCTTTCCAACATCCACTCTCTCAACCACAACTCACTATGGTCTACTATGAGATGACAATACATTTACCTAAATACCATGGGGTAGAGAATGCAGTTGAGCATGTTAATAAGTGTGAACTAATTTTAAGGGCATGTGGCATCATGTCTTCTAAAAAAAAGTCAACATAGTTTGTAACTAGCCTATTAGAGCATGCACATAAATGGTATCACAAATTCAACCCTCAACAAGCAGTGGTTGACTATGATCAGCTCAAAGTAGATTTTTTCAAGAATTTGACATTTATGATTTTGAGTAGTAAAGTATAGTGGTGCTAAAAGCATAAAATAGGGACTTACAAAGAGCGTACATGAATATGATGTAGATTCAAAACCTTGCTTTCTAAGTTGTCATTTGAAATCAATCCTGCTCAACATGCATAATGTTTGTGGGAGGATTATTGATACCTTTTTGATAGACCTTGTCACAAAGAACCTTCACAAGCACGTGTGAGTTTTTGAAAGATACCCTCCATGTTAAAGTGGTAGGAGGCATGGATACTGAGATTAGTCCCTTTATGGAGGCACATATAGCATCCGTGGCATCTCAACTTGAAAATTTGATAGCAAAAAATGCACATGAGATATGCAATGGTGTTTGGTGTACTAACTATGAGATTGAAGGGCATATGAGGAATAACTACCCATGCAAGAACATCTATGTAGTACTAAAATAAACTTATGAGATTTATCATGAGGAACATGATGTCTATTCTTGTCCACTTTTTCAATGATCCACAAACACTAAAGTGTTTGAGTACTATAAGATTTATGATGCTTACACCCATGATACCAATTATTTTCACTTGATTAGTGATTTTTTTGAAGCTTGTGCATGCAACACGTGCCAAACCTCAATTGCTAATAACCAAGATAATGGTAATTATCATGGGCAAGGAAGAAGATGAGGGTGAGCTAGTGGTTGGTTTCCATTGAGGAATTTATACAAATGTGGGTCACTAGACCACTACCAAAAGGATTGCCCAGGGTACTTGACATGTGCCTTTTGTAAAAAAGACCATTGATTAGAAGAGTGTCCTGATCTATATACAACCATCACAAAATAATGCAATGAAAAAGGCATCAACATGATTCAAATAGATGAACCATAATTGTTTACATGACTAACCATACCAATAGTGCAACAAGTGAATATCACCACTCATAGTGGGGGATAGACTCAATCCACATCCAACTCGATAAAAAAGGTACATCGAGAAGAAACACAAACAAAGAAATACCTTGATGCACAATATCAAAAGGATGTATTATAAGATACAATCACACTCATGTGAGAACTCCAAGGTAAGATTCAATACCTCAAGGATAAGAACATGACATAATGAACTATAGTGCAAATGGAATTCAAAACTCAATTAGTGGTGTAAGACAACTTTCAAACACTATGAAAATGAATGCTAGATGAAGACATTATTCCCTAGCTCAATGCTTGGCTTAAAATTTAGGCTTGCTTACCAAGTGAAGTCCACCCTCACCTTAGCTATAAAATTGAAGATCGTTATTTGAATCATGCTAAATAATAGGAAACTCTTAGTTATTCCATGAAAGATGGAAAGATATTGGTTAATGCTAATATTAATGGATGGGAAATTGGGATATCATAGTATATACTAGTATGGAAGTTAATGTGCTCACTAAATATGCTTTGTGAAAAATGTCTAGTCCTTCACTGCAACCATCTCCTCATGCTCTATTCATGGTAAATACACCCAAGTGCATCTTTTTAGGGTCCTTAATAATGCCACTAATGATATACTTGGGGTCCCCTTTAAAGCAAATTTTGAGGTCTTAGAGCTTGCAGAAGATGATGGTTATCCAACCTTACTAAGAAGACCTTGGTACTATAAGAACCATGCAAACCTGAGCTTTAAAAACTGATACGTAAGCTTTGAGAATACTGATCACTATGTAGTAATACCATTAGACCAAGCACAAGGACCTCCCTATATTGAGCTTATGAGCATTGATGAAGACATCAACAAATTTTATAATATGACTACTTGAAATGATGAACAACATGATCCAATACTCAATGGTATTCTCTAATGGATGAACAACCAGTCTATCTCAGATATTACAAGTAATGCTTGCAATTTTTGGGCCCATGGTGACTATGATCTCACCAAAAGGTTTTACAGCACTGTAAATAGAAGGTAAAACATTGCATGCTAGTTTTATAAATGTCAGAAGTTTGTGCATCATCTGGGTTTAGCAATAAGATGACCATTAGTGGGAACACCACTTGAAAAACTTGATGAAGCCCCATGGTCTAAGGATAACTAGAGGTGCATGATTTTATTTAGCACCTCAAATAATTATATGATACTGAGAGTGACAAGATGAGGTGATTAGAATACATTTTTCATGGTACCACTACTAGATGGTGGCATACTCATAAAGAGTACCTTCTGTACTGGGATCAAGTATGAACTACTCTACACTATAGATTTCATCATGACACTAAGCTTAGATGAACACTTAGTTACAGTGGCGTGCAAGCACCTAAACCTCACATGCAGGCTTGTGAGAGCCTATGATGCACTGAGGAAACATTATTACATAGTACCTTTGGGTCCATATGTTCTATGGGACTTTGCATACTTAGTTCTTGGTTTTTTACATTCATGAAGAAAGGCACATGGGAACAAGGTTCTAGTAGTTACTAAAGGAGAACATTATGACAACACTTTCTTAATTTTCACCAAGGATGGACTTATGCCTCACCCTTCAAGCTATGAATGAAGTAGTCATTAGAGATCCAAGTATCATTGAGGACTAACTATACCATATTAATCAGGAACCTGAAGAGCCTTTACATTATTCATTGGGCCTCTCACATAATTAGTTCCTATACCATCGACAATTATTGTTTAAGAATTCCATGAAAAGATCCATTTGGGAAAGTAGAAACTCATCTTCCAAGTGGATGAAAGTGAAGTATCTACCTCACTTAACCCCTTGATGAGCCATCTAGACATCCCTACAAGTACTAGTTCACAAACTATTTGAGACACTAGTTCTCTATCAGATACACCTTATCACGGGCCCATTCACACTATTCAATGTAACATTGGCATAGATCAAGATCCTAAGATGGATATAATTGGAAATTATTGGAATGAGATAGAAATCTCATATATTTTTGAGTTATTGAAAGAGTATTAGGATGTATTCCCAATAAATTATAGTGAAACAAAAAGTGTTCACTCTTCTTTGGGGAAGATTCACATAAAGTTGATTGATGACACTCGCCCTATGAAGAAATTTCCATACAAGATGAACCCTAACATTTGAGCATACATGAAATAGGAGATTGATAACATGATCCATGTCAGAGTAATTAATCCCATTGATGAATTTGATTGGGTGAGTCCCATGGTAATCAGTATAAAAAAGAATGGGCGTATTTGGATCTATGTGGATTATTGTGTTTTAAATACATCCTATGTGATAGATCCTTTTCCAACACCATTCATAGAGTAAATCCTAGAAGGTATTGCCAGTTGTGAAATATACTCTTTTATCGATGGGTTTTTGTGGTACCACTAAGTCTAGATAGGTAAGGAAGACAAATCCAAGACTACTTTTGCTACTGAATTGGGATTTTTTCCTATACCATCATGTTGTTTAGGTTGAAAAATGTTCTGATAGTGTTCTCATAGATAATAGTTAAAGCTTTCAAATATTTTATCCATAAGTTTCTCCAAGTCTACTTAGATTACTAGATGGTATATAGGTTGATCAAAGACCATCATGTAAATCTGAGGCTAATGTTTGAGCACTATTGAGTGTTAAAAATTTCCCTAAATCTGAAGAAGTGTCTTTTTATGACACCTTTTGGTGTATTTCTTGGGCATATAATTTGTAAGGAGGGAATCCTGGTAGATCCATCCAAGGTATCCATTATCCTTCACCTACCAATGCCCAAAAATTAGTGTGAGGTGTGCACCTTCCTTAACCACACATGCTACAATATAAATTTCATTCGAGGTTATGCCAAAATCATTGTGCCTCTGAAAGAGCTTCTAAAGCATAATGAACAGTTTATATGGATTAATTTTTACAAAGCAACTTTTGAAACCCTCAAAGAAAAGTTAGTTATTGATTCTATCTTATGATTCCTTGATTAGACAAAGCCTTTTCATGTCCATGTTGATGCATTAGGAAAGACAATTAGTGCAATACTTATAAAACCAGGTGAAGGAAACTTGGATCACCTAATTTACTTTTCTAATAGGAAGCTAAAATTGACTGAAAGGAACTATACCACCACTAAGTGAGAAACCTTCTCTATGGTTTATGCTATACAAAAATTTAGGTAGTATCTTCTGACCACTCCATTTATATTTTATACAGACTATGAGGCCTTAAAGTATCTTATCAACAAGCCAGTACTACATGGAAGGATTTGTTGATGGATTGTTCTCTTCTAAGAATTCTAGTTTTCCATAGTCGTAAAGCCTGTAAAGACCAACTATGGACTGGATCATTTATCTCAAATTGAAAATGAAGAAACCCCACATGCCATAGAAAATGATCTTCTTGACATACAATTTTTTTGAGTTATTAGGGTAATTGAAGAGCTGGAGGATATTGTGGCATTTCTCAACACTGGTTGCACACTTGCCTCCCTTACTCCATAAGAGAAAAAGCAACTTATGGTCTATGATGCACCTTATTATCTCATAGCAGGAGATCTTTATAAAATGGATCATGACGAGGTGATATGCCACTATGTAATACAACATGGGTGATCTGAAGTGCTACAAGAAGTCCATGAAGGTATTGCTAAATGACATTATGTTGGAGAAGCTACCGTGTACAAGCTATTGCTCACTGAACTTTGGTGGCCAAATTTATTCAAAGATGCAAAAGCATATGCTAGTCAATATGTTATCTCCCAGCATGTTGAAAACCCCAATAGGATGGATGTTATATTGTTGTGACCTATTCTTTCTCAAGAACCATTCTAAAAATGGGCTATTGACTTCATGGGGCCTATCACTCTAGCAGAACAATGAATGGGCTCTCAGTACATCATTGTAGAAACTATCTCATGCATGTGATCTATTAATTTGACTCAAGAGAGGTGATTAGTATTGTGTTAGTCTAAAAATGCAAAAAAAATGATAAAAACACACTAATTAGCATAACTCTCTAAACCTAGTTACTAGGGTGAGTTTAATAACAAAAATAAATGAAAAGCACAACTAAAAAGTAAAGAAAAATAAGAATCCTTCTCCATCCTTGGATGATCCAAATGCTTGTTGTAGTGGATTGCTTAGCTTGTGCTCATGAAGTCTCCATCAAAGGAGGCTTGGTTATCTCCTCTTCTCCTTGGCATCTTGTGGCTTTGGCTTGAATTGGCTCAATATTTTGGCATCATAAAGTTTGAATGTGAGAGATCTTGGAATCAATTTTACATAGTAACTTTTCACAAATTAATCTTAGAAATGATGTTTGTGGCCTCTCTATTTATAGATTTTTGTGAATCAACCTAAACTATCCATCTCAAGATTGAGATGTATGGCTAAGGATTAATCCAAAATTGAAATTAAAATCCATAAATAGGCTCATCAATATTTGAGATAAAGGAGAAATTAAGAGGCATGGATGGAATTGATGAGGCATGGGAGGCATGAATCCTAATATTTGTGGCATTTATGGCCTAGGGATGTCTTCTCAAGAAATGAGGTCAGCTGATGATATAGATATTCAATATTCATTTTCAAAAATAAGTATTCAACAAGTTTCCATGGAATTATTAATTAGGATTTAATTTGGTTTAATTAGATCTTAAGCATGATGAAGCACTCTGTGCACAAATTACTCAAATTGATTAGAATGGCTTGTCATTGGTCTAAAATTTGATCAGATTAGAATTAGAAGTCAATGTTGGATGCATTAGAACCATATTCCCATTTAGGATGTTGCCAACACAAAATAATAAAAGCATGCATCTCATACAATAAATTTGATAGAAAAAAGCAATCTAGATCACCCAAGTGCAAAATTTGCATTTTCACTTGAAATGATCTGATCAAAGTTAGCTAACCCATAAATTGCATTTCCCCATTTAGTTATACCCTAGCCAAAATTAGCACTTGAATATGCCAGATTCAAATCTTTTAATGTATTTTAGTATTTTTAGGCCAAATTATGCATTTTGGTGGAAATTGGTCAAAATCTTGGTTGGAGGTTATCAGTGGCTAGATTTAGGTGTCTATAATGCATTGGGCTAAAGTAATGCTAAAAAAAGACTATACAATGGTAACTACCACATGATTCATTTGGAAAAACATTATAACATAGTTCAGATGCCCTTTAAGATTCACTAGTGATTGTGGCACTCATTTCTTGAATGAGATGATTCGTTTCCAGTTGGTCAAGCTCATGATTGTGCACCACAAGACAACACCATATCACCCATAAGCTAATGGAGCAGATGAAGCATTTAATAAAATGCTCGACATAATTTTGACAATTTTTTTTAATATTAGCCAGACTGATTGGGATGATAGAGTATTTATAGTACTTTGGGCTTATCAAACTACACACAAGCACTTCAATAAAAGTACACCATTCAACCTAGTATATAGAAAGGAAGAGGTCATGCCAGTGGAGTTCCTAGTTCCATATCTCTAGATAACATGCATGGGAAACTTGGATGATGAAACCTCTTTGAAAGGTTAACTCAAGAATTTGATGAAATTATATGAGATGCAATTCTTCACCCATTGGAGCCAGGATGTTGAAAAATGTAAACAGAAAGCATGACATGATCACCATATAAATAATAAATTATTTTCTATAGGCATGAAATTTCTACTATATGATTCTAAGTTTGTACGCCACCCTGAGAATCTCAGAGTCTATTGGGATGGTCCATTCATAATACATAACATTCAACCTACTAGAGCTTATCGACTAAAATGAAAAGATGGTCAATTCCTCCTAGGGAACTATAATAGGAGTTAATTTCAGATGTATTGTGATTCTAGTTAACTTCTTTATGTACTCAATAAGGATTAAGGTCATTATATTAGGATTTACTACTTTCAATAAAAAGTGTTGCCTTTGAGGTGCACAACTCTTTTGTATAATTTTTGAATTCTTATACTTGGTTTATCTTTGTGGAGGATGAAAAACCCTTTTAATTTGGGGTAAGTCATTATGCATATGAATACAAGACATAAGATGTGGGCACACAAGTTCCAAATGTACAAGAGTCATATATGGTACACAAGTGATTAAGGGCACGTGAGTCATTAAATTCACTTCAAAATTATTTTGAAAGGTTCTCGCCATTTGGGTGATAGCTATCTTCCACTTCATCAAAAAGGTGGGATAATTGTCATCAATTTCCAAGAAAGGTGCAGGAAAGAATATAACATTAATGCAATAAGGTTAGTTATGGTGAGAAGCTTGTGAGTGAAATAGTGGGACAAATTAGTTAAGGAACTTAATGCTCTCTACAAAGGATCAAAGTAAAATTTTTATTAAAAGAACACATTTATGGCTAGAGATGACAAGGAGTGGAAGGAAATTAATGAGGTAAACTTCTTGGAGGACCTATAAATAAATGAGCCAAACTCATTTTACACTTTACGTTGCTATAATTTTTGAGTATTTAGAGAACTAGAGAACTAGAGCAATACAATTAAATCCCTTGCAAATTAGAAGTGTTTATAGAATTGATAAACATATGACAGTGGTTTCCAAGTCAAGAAGAGAGGTTGTTAGTCAAGATTGGTGAGAATTAGAGATTGTTGAAGTTATAGGTTGAAGGTCCACCATTGTTATAACATGAAGCTCATATAGCTAAAGGAAGTGATGCCACCATGTATTCATTTGGGAATGTGGGATCGTCATAGGTTAACCTTCAAGTGCCATGGAGGGTAATGTGATCAAAGAAAAAGGCTAAGAGACTCGAAAAGCTTCTAACCATACTAGAGGAAGAAGAGGTAAGTAGAGGAGACTTTGTTCCTATAAGAGAGGAACCTTTGGAAAACCAAGAAGAGACACCATAACAAGTGCAACACATGAAAGTTCCAAGAGAGTGCATGGAAGAAGCCAAGATGGTGAAAAAGGGAAAACAGGTACATGCCTCTTCATCTCAGACCACTCCACCATCTCCCTCTCAGTCCCTTTACATAGAAGAGATGAAATAACTAGAGTTGATCTTGCTTATGGAGAACTGGGTCTCCAAAGTGTCAACTATAACTATATTTGATTACAACCACCATTAGCTAGGGAATGAGGTGGAATTGCAGAATGACTATCAAGTCTAGACCACCAACACTAAAAATCAAGTGGTCTATGACCTTTCAATTAACAACTAGCTAGATAGAGCTAGCCTATTCCAATTGTTTGAGCTTCCATAATTTGGGAAGCCTATTGAAGTGTTTCAATTCCTCCTCTCGTGCATTGATGAGGACCACATCCACTTCATGAGACACAACATGAAAATCATTATAGAGAGGATCAACCAAGTTATAGGACTTCAATGCTTGATAATGAATGTCCTAGATGAACTGACAGACATAGAGGAGGTTCAACAAATTAGCACCATACTCATGTACCAAAAATAAGGACATGTAATGTATATACACAACCTGTAGGATCCCACCCTTAGAGTTATAGTGCAGATCATTTCTACCAAGGTCAAAGGGATTGATTGATGGAAGGAAGTGGACATGGACCACCTACACATTATGTACCAAGCCACTCAAAGCATATATCATAACTAAGCACTATATTTTGCTTAGAAAATAATAGAGGATGCAGAGAAGGTGCGTGAAACACCCAAGTTTAGGTTTGCATGGGGAGCAATTTTGTTATTATTGGTGTTTAATGAGATCAGGGTCCTTGAATATAGTTTAAGTACATTAAAGTGGGTGTACCCCCCACTCACAAGTCTCTAGCTGAGTGCTTGAAGGCCTTCACCTATCCTCAACACATTAGCTCATATTATAAAATGAAGATGAGGTATTGGTTTGATAGAATGAAGGTGACTTTTGGCAATGAATGGCACATCCCCAAGGATCTACCACCCTGATTACAGATAAATTAGAATTCATGAAGTAACACTACTCATTGGTATGCATTCAAATGAACCTTTTGAGAGAGCTGTTGGCATGGCTCAAGCTTCCATATGCATTCTCTACGCACTACTTTGTTGATTCTATTAATCAAATTTATGATGTAAAGATAATCAATCTACAAGCTAAATGGATCGATGTGGAGTGCCACACCCTCTACAAAATGTTTGAAAATCCTAAAAAAAAAGGCCTATATAGAGAGGGGAGAAATGAGCTTAACTGATATCAAGGTTAATAATATCTTGGTTGGGGAACATATACACAAACTATTTTATATGTTATGCCTTAACTTGCACCCTCAAGATGGAAACCCAAAGAAAAGGATCCCCCAAGCACCTTAGTTATGAATAAAGAATCTAAAACCAAGTATTAATTCAAGTGGACAAAAATCCCCTTAGAAATGATAAAAGATAGTAGAGGCACAACCCTCCCAATCCACTACTTTTCATCCATCCATGCCATGTCCACCTTGCCCTTCATTGTCTCTACCTCATCCTTGGCCTTTACCACCTCGACTATCTCCATATCCATCTCACATCTCATCACCATCTACTTCATCTTCACCTTTTCATTCTTCTCCTTCCCACTCACCTAACCTGAACCCTTCATCTCCTCATCCAACTCCCCCACCTTTTCCACCTTCACGACCAATTTTACCTCCACCTTCTCTAAAGACTACCATTGGATCAACATCATACCCTTGAATTAAAGCACCTCAAAAGGACCCCTCTTAGGAACATATTCATAATTTACGATCAAACTCAGAGAAGATGCCATCCCCAGTAAAAAAGAGTGAACTCTAGTGCGACCTAAAAAGGGGAAAGGGGCTATCTAAGGGGGAATAGGAATAAAGAGGGTTGATCATTCTATGTGAATGACACCAGTTTATCTTAGAGGAAAAGAAACTCTATCTATGGAATAACTTCCACCCCAAGGACACAAACCTAAAAACAAGGAATCATTTATCCTCCCTTTTGGAATTGTATAGCAAAGAGCCCTAGTTTGATATTCTTTTGGACTAAATTTTTTTTGGCCTAGATGCTCTAAGTCTACCAGACCTCATAAAGATTGACCCAAAATGAATTTTTATAATAATGACAAGTTTCACATTTTTAAAATTGGCCATGGAGATGACACATCAAAATATTTTGTCAGATTTAGACACACACATGGTGGAAAGAAAACATGGCCAAGTAGTAGAGATGTTCAATAAAGTGGTGGCAGAGAAGCAAGTACTAGTCGAGGAAGTGGCCTCAAAGTAACAAATCCAAGAGGCCATAAAGACTCAAATAAGGGTTTTAAACCTATGTAAAACTATTTTTAAAGATGATCTAGCATTAGTAGATGGCATGCCACTAGATGGAGACACAATCGAGAAATTGGAAACATTGGTTGAGCTATTACTCAAAAGAAATAAGGAGAACCTAGTGCCTAAAGATGAGGCTAAAGACACCCTTGAATAATTCACCATGGCTATAGATAGTTGTAGGAGCATGATGGAGAGGGTCAGGGAGGTTTTCCCTATTTTGGATGGCATTTTTTTTCACCTGGCGTGTCTGAATAAAATAATAAATCCTGGTTCCATGATGAGGATGTCCTAAGGTAGTATGCAATTGATGTTGTGTTATAAATAAATAACCATGCCGAACATGCAAAGGCATTAAAATACATAGAAATGATGGAAGAAGCAATAAATAATCATCGTCCATAAATAAATACAAGTATTGAAATTATTTGAAGATAGGTTGACAAGGAAGTTTTCGAGTTAGAAGACATCCATAAGGAAGCCACCATAGCCCTAGATGAATAGATGAAGAAGACTAGGACTCCAACTCAACCTAAGGAGTTGAAATGAAAAAAAGAAGCCATTAAAGGAATAACTACTAAAGTTATTGATGCTTTATCCTATTGGGATAAGCTGAAGAAAGAACTTGAGTAGAAGGGGCTTGAGTTCTTAGATGATGCCAATATAGCTTAGTATGGGTTGGACTAAGAACTTAATGTGGGGTGATGTTGGCCCCTCAATTTTCACCAAGAATTTGTTCCAATTTTAGCATGCAAAAAAAAGGTACCATTATCCATTTGTATGCAAGGATCGACATGACAAGGGAGTACCAAGGCACAGGACTAGCAAGCATGAGAGTTGAAGGGTGAAAAAGGACAAAAGTGTGGGAGGATCCAGCCAAGAGAAAATGTGGCACAAGGAACTCAAGACGAGAGGACTCAGAACATAAGTAGAAGACTAGGGGATCACATGGGAAGTAGAACATGAGGGATGTAGGAGTAGTTATAAAAGTAAATCAAGTAGGACATTTCGATCCCACCGATCGAAGGTTCTATACCAACCCACAAGGAACAAAATATTTGGTTGCCAGATCAAACATAGAGCAAGCATTTAAGGGTGTAGAGGCTTGGTTATATAGGAATAACTAGTTTTAAGAGCCATGACTCTTTGCCTATTGGGAGTCCATGTGCCATTTGTCCATATTAATTATAATCTTGACACTTGGTTAGGGAAAAACAAATATAAAAACCCCTATTATAATCATTTGCATGTGTGGATCCTTGAGAAATTGATACATTATTATGTCTTTTAACTTGTTAAGCACTCAATGAATAGCTAATATTTACTATATCTTGTGATGAATCACAAATATTCTAAGTGTTGGACAATGAACATGTGTTATTACTAAAGTCATGGGTAACTTATCTTTTATTGGCTACTATTGAATAGTAATTGTGATTCTATTTATCATAATATCTAAGTCTAGAATGATAAGGATAAGATTGGAATATTTATGGTAATGAATAAATTAAGATTTTTGTTACAAGAAATGAATAAACATAAATTATGCTTTAAAGTCTTTGGGAACCGGTCTTTCACTATGCGCTTCAAGTGAGCATGTGAGACTCACCTCTCATGTGATAGGGATAGCATGCTAGTGTGTTGGGAAGGAGATTCAACACCATAGCATAATTCACTAAATGAACCCAAAAAAATAGGAATTGCTAGGTCTTTTAGGAACAAGGTACAAAAGCTAAACTTTAAATAAAATAAGGTCTAAAAGGTAAGAGATTTAATCTAAAAAATTTGAAACACTATGACTCAAACTAGGCATTCAAAATTTAACAAACACTTGATCATTTGACAAAAGACATGAAACATTGGCATAGGGAAGATAGACCACTTCCCCAATTTTAGGAATAAAAAATAGTCTTTAAATTGATCAAGGAGCTATTGTAAGTTGCACAACCCAAAAGCGAAAGGTAAATGTCTAGGCTAAAATTATGCATAGTATAGGTAAAAACCAATCGATGTTTGGATCTAAACTTTTTAGGGCTAACTTTGAACTTAATTTATAAGACTAGGCTTCTTGAAATAGATAACAAACTAGACAAAAATGAACAACATGATGATACTAGGCATAGATCAATAAGGCACACATGGTTTTTGAAATTATAATTTGGACACAAGGAAACAAGTCTTTGAAATAATTCAAGAAGTGTAATGATGTTATCATGATCTAAAGGTATGAAAAATGGTTTGTTTCAAAGATTATAAGGCATAAGACTTGGAATCAAATGGGTACCATAACGATGCCCCTTTAAAACAAGTGACACAGACACAAAAAGTTGGATAAATGATTAAGGCAAATGTGTGATGTCAAATAGATGACATAACACCTCTTCAAATAAAGGAGTGATGTTTAAAAAAGACTTGTTTTGGATGTGGTATGAAAAATAAATAGTTTTGACTCAAGATCATGCTAGTAAAAAAGGATAAAATGATAAAAACACCTAAGTGCAACATCCTAAATCCTATAACTAACAAGGTTATATTGTACTGCCAAATTTTATCTGTATACTCACTCTCGAGAGGATTTTAAGTTGTTAATCCAAAAATTTAAAGCACATAAAAAGTAGGGTTTTTATGCCTCCTCTTTTCTCAAGAGTTTGTATGATGACCTAGAACTTTGGGCTACTCACCCTACATCAATAGTATATCTGCAACATGTGGGGTTGTCTAAACTATCAATTTTTGTTTATTTCTAAATGGTCTCATATGTGTGGAAAACACTAGGGTACAATCACATCATTCGTATCCATATCAACCAACTTTTAGCAAAGAACCCAAATTGGTCCATGGAAGGCCATGGCTAGATGAATTTAGTTTGTGTGGTAATTTTTAAAAGTTTAAACACAATCGATATACATCAAACATGATCTTCCCTATAATTTTAATCCATGTAACGTATCTGTAGGAGGATTATGATGTTATCATTGGTGTAAGTTGTGAGCATTAGAGCATATAAGGCAATTGGAGGAAATGTTGAGCACGTGCATTTTTATTTATTCCATTGATAGAAGATTAAAGATCCATTATATCTAATAATTTGATTTCTATAGGAACATATATCTAGAAAGACCTTGGCAACGTCTTTAAAGTCATAAGGTTGGTTACTTCAATAGTTACATTGACAGTGGATTGTAAAAATTTAGCTTACTTTGATCATAAGGTGCTACATGATTTTTATCATGAAAATTTTAACATGAAGTTACAATTAACATTTTTAAAACCTAAAAAAAAAATGAAAATAAGATACATAACTAGGCACTAAAACAAAAAGAAAGCAATGCATATACAATTTTCAATTTGATGAATGGTAAAGTGAATTTTTATTTTTTTGGTTTTTTCTACATACATATAATATAAGATTTATTATTCTCAGTGATGGGGATGCTAAGAAGGTTTATTGGCATGCTATTTGGACTCCCTAGCCTTTAGGGAACCACAGGATTAAAATTTAATACCAATGGCACTTTTAGATTATAGCCTGGGGAATGCTAGAGCTAGTGGAATATGTCATGACTACAATAGATGACATAATTCTATTTTCGAATGCTTGTTTACATTAAAAAACATACATTTATGGACTAAAAATCTTTAAAAAAATTTAATGTTTCCAACTCCCACTTACCAAATTTCAAATGGCCATCTCCTAAATTTACTTCTATCTATCCTTTGAATAATTTTGATAACCCACTTGTATATGTTTTTGATTGAGTTTTAATAAATAGCTGTAGTAAACATCCTAATTCCTAACTTCATTATTTCCTCCCCTTTTAGAGGAAATTATACCCAATTTCTAAATGAGATATAGAAACTTCCTTGGAAAATTTGGCTCGAGAACCATTGTGTTTTTGTCAAGAGGGTCCTTTGTAGCTAATAAGGTATGTAGTCATTTTCCCCTCACAATTGATGAGTCTAAACATTGAACAAGGTATTATGAGTTAATGGTGTTGAAAATGGAAAATTATATATTTTGGATGAGTTATAAAAACCTTTTTTGTGTGAGATGACTCTACAACTTGACCTTCCTCACTTATACTACACCATATATGCCAAGCTAAAATGCCAGATTGAGGTGAAGGCATTAGGATCTAAAGCTTGGAGAATAGTGTAAAGTCTATATATGATCATCTTCAACTTGTGGTGTTTTTTGTGAAACCTGTATTTATACAAGTGAAGGCAACAATGATCACCAACTTGGAAAGAATGAGGTACTTGACATTGGTCATACAATGCCTTGATTCTCACTCATATCATGTCCTTAAATTTTCTATGAAGCTTGGCCAAATTTTATGAAAATGATGAAGATTTGTTTGCTCCTGCTAGTGTGAGATATTTGGAGCTAGAAGCATGATTTTAATCTCATAAGATACCAAAGGTTGGAAGCCATAACAAAATTTAAAAGGAGAATGCCCTATAGAGACATGGGCAGCTTGGTTGTAGCTATGTTGAATGACATGTTGATGGGTGTCCCTTGACATGCTCTATGTGAAGAGCATGGACTAAAGTGTGATAAAAAATCTTAGTTTGGATATCAATTTGTGTATGAAAGGATTTGGAAAAGCTCAACTGATAACCTAGAAGCTTCCATAATGATTTCCAAAAGTAGCTCAATAAGTGCAATTCATGTTTTGAAATGATGGTGAGTGAGAACTTGAAATTTCTCAAAACATGCTTGAATAAAAAGTATATACCCTATTGATAATCAACTAATTTGGTACATGGAATTAATATTTCCATTTTGGAAAATTGTCAAGAAACCATAAAAATGCAATCGTGTTGGCATTGCATTGGGAAAACCACCACTGAATTCCATGAAAATGGACTCCTATTGTCGAGAAGGCATTGGTAATGTTTGATGTAATCCAAACCTTAAATTGGAAGTCTCAGATTATTGCAAATAGGGAATTGATGCATGAAATCCTTATCTTGCTTTTGTATAGAGGGCTAATAAAAATAATGTTGAAAATGTTGTAGGGTTTTAGGGTTGTACTTTAAAATTACCACTATAGATGGATGAGTGATCTTCCTTTAACAAAAGTTGGGGATAAAATTCAAATGCAAAGCTAGGTTAACATATACAACATCCATCTTGGAAAATTGTAGTCAAGGAAAGATATTATTTTTCACCATTTTTGGTTGCTTCAAAGCTTCAACAATTAAATTGCAAATATATTGGTTAATTTTGGTGTTGATACTTTTCCAATCATTGTAGGCTATGCATTGAGTATCCAAAATGTAAAATACACAAAATGTGATGGAAGTAGATACTAAGAGGGGGGGGGGAATGAATCACTAGACAAAAATGTACATTCAATTCCAAAAACCATTCATCATTCATTAATATGATCTAGCAACATGACCATGAAAGCTTAAACATCCAAAGCATGAATAAGAGAAAACATCATATGAACACATCATTTATGTGGGAAACCCTCTAGGGGGAGAAAACCCAATATCAATCCTAAAAACCAATTGAATACAGTCCTATAATGATAATACAAACTTGAGAATTTAGACTAGCTCCAACTAATCAAGGAACATCCACCCCTCAATTTAGTCTAGCTCCAACTAGACTTTTAGCTAGCTCTAACTAACAAGGAGGATACAACCCACTAAGTGATTAATCACCCACTCAACCACTCTAATCTGATATCCACCATTGATCTGAAGTCTTCTACACTTGATGATGACATTTTAAAGCTCATACACCTACAATCTACTTCTCTTCTCCAAGCAGGCACACTTACCTCATTCACTCAACCAAGTCACCCTTTAGACTGTTAGGTATAATGAGTTGTTACCTCATGACCCTGATTAGAAAAACATGAATAATCATATTATCCCTCTGATTGTCCTTAATGGACCATCTCTGCTCCTTTACTGAGCTCTTTTATTCACTTTAGTCCACACTCTTTCACACACACATCAAACAAGCTAATTTGACCTTGTATATATATCACTCTATCATCTACCCTATCTTGGTCAGCCAAGATAATTAAAATACTTGTATTAACCTTATAAAATATCATCATAAATGTTTCATTAATGATAAAATCTCTCTATAGGTCATCCATTACCTTTAAGACCCAAAAATCAATTAGGCCTAATAGAAACCTAAATGAATTAGGCCTACAAACTAACATGATACTCCTTGGACTCTTTGGTATAAATTGAGCCTTCACCAATAGATGAAAAAAATAAAACCTACCTCTAATAGATCATTTATCACACCCACATGGGTCTACAACATCTAAAAATCCAAACCACTACTCCATCCAAGCCATTCTCTCTCTCACTCCAAGTCTTACAAATACATAGAAAATACTGCCAAGAATAATTTAGGCATACTATTAATTTTTTCAAATAAAAACCTTAAAAAATTATATGGATAAGTAATACATGACATTAAAAACACCTCCAAATCCATTTTTCACCTTCACATAGCTCATGCCAGTCCAAACCAACTCAAATAAATTGATTACTCAAATTGGTTATGCACACCAAAAACTCAGTCAAAGATATTTGACTGTTCCAACCAAAATAGAGACAAAGTATAAAGAAAATAGACATGTAATGAATATTTTAAACTTATATAATATCAAAAATCTCTCACTTACCTCAAACTCTACTCAGAATAGATCAAACTAGCCTCTCCAAATAGGCCACTTCAGACTGCCTACAAGCTCCAAAAACCAATCATAATGAACATGACATATAACACTTGTGAAAAAAATTCCTTGATATTAAAATGCATTCATGTGATCCTAAAATAAAATTATAAAATTTCCAATCATGAAAGTTATATGCTTCAATGGCCACTTTGCTACTCCAAACGATTCTCACTGTCATGGATTTCAATATCTTGTCTTACACATACTAGTCATTTTGTGAGATCCTTATATCTATTTTATAAGCACCATAAAAACTTACACATAGGTGCACCAGGAGGGATAGGTATTTAAATAAGACCCCACACCATTTTTTCCATCCCTAAACACATAAAATCTATCCTTAACTAGGTTCTCACTTTGACTAACTTTTGTTCACTGTTTGCTCCATTTCCACTCTAATGATGAGTCAATTTAATTGAATTAGATAATTGACATAGTGATTTTTTATTGCTAAAAAAACTATATGGAATTCAAGAACATGTCCTGGAATTCAATCTCCAACAACTCTTATGCATTGACTCAGTCAACCCTACCTGTAGAATAAAATCTTAAAAAATAAGCATATTTTTGTACCTTCTGCTCATTGCCTTGACACACCACTACCATATAGAGATTCCTAGAGGAGTCCTCTATACCTTAAAATATTAAAAATTGGTCAACCAATCCATTTTAGGTCATTTCTAACAAGATCTCTCCAATCACTCCATTATGAGGGTTTATAAAGGGTTTCTGACCAGTTTACATTCTTAACGAATGTTCATAAAAATTTATCCCTCAATCCAATAAAAAATACTTAGAAAGGATTATTAGGTCCATGTTCCACCTCTACCAAAAGGTGTAGGTCCCCATTAAAAGTCTACATGAACTAGTGAATGTAAAAACCTTCCTCTCGAGCTCAAAATACACCATTCGAGCCTCCTTTGAAGCTTCTAAACCATCTTTCTGACTTTGTAGCTCAATATTTGACCTCATACCTGATAAACATGCTTGGAAAAATTTTATTGACCATATTTCATGAAATAAAAATATTCATCATTCTAAAAACACCCTTTGACCCTTCACAAGGCCTCACAAGCCCACCTAGGCCAACTAAGACAATGGCCAAACTGTCTTACAAACCACTAGACACTTCTTGAAAACCATAGACCTAACCTCTCAACATCTTATACATGTATAACATACATATTACAAGCATAATAAGATCATCATCATGATATAACTCTCAAATTACTAAAAACCCCATAGGCGACCACACATGGTCAAGCCCACAAGGCATAGGATGACTTGCACTCCACCTGAAGACCACTAAGAAGGAATCCAATTGCCCTCTCAACCATATGGACATAACATGTACTCTCTCTTCATGCTCCATGTCATCCAATCATGCTTCCATAGAACCAACTACTCCCAAAAGCTTTAAATAGCAACCAAGATTGAGCTAAGCACTAATATCATGCATATTCGACCAAAGACACTCTCATGCCACTTTGTCATCACTAATGCCACTTGAAATCAATGACAGCACATCACCAGCACAAATATCCCAACAAAAGGAAGGATAACTAAGAAGATTGGTCACTATATTGGTTATACCTTTCTTATATTTTATCTTTGAACATAATGTTGAATGCAAGATGCCCACTTCAAATGTTGATGTTTTGGAATCTTAGATCTAGAGTTCAAGATATGAAGTGGTATGCTATTATGATTAGTATGTAGAATGACTTGATTAGTATGTAGAATGACTTGCTTACCAAGAATGCAATTTTATGTTTTAGATGATATAATTTATTTTGGCTTGTGACAAGGCTTTTGAATGACAAGCTATTGGATGTCTTTCCCACTTAAGAATTGTTCCCATGGCCAATTTTGGAGTGTCAGTCTCAAGCTCAAGTTACTGCTACAAGTTGGGGAGAGTGAGCATTAGAGAAGAATAAGGAGATTTTCTCAAACAAATAAATGTTTGAGTGGCATGTGGGTTCTAACTTCTAACTATTGAGTTGGTGAAGAGGGTAGGAAAGATGTGAGTGGTTATGAATGAGCTTTTTATAGAAGTTCATACCCAATAAAAATCTCTTCAGATCTGAAATAATGGATAGAGTGTGCCACTCTCGAAGGACCTTTACGTCATCTCCATTCACATGTACTATTGCTCATTTATGTAGAATCCCAATTAGTTAACTAAGGTTAGATTGAAGAAGGATTTCATTATCTTGGCTTGGAGATGATGTTGGAAAATAAGATTAGAAATTACATTAACCAAGTGGTTGTCCCAATATTTTATATAGATCAAGTTGTCATTTAAATAGATGGAAATAAATTTTCCAAGGTGGGGATATAAAAAGCTATTGATGATGTGTATGAATGTGGTAGGTGCATTGGTGAGGCCTAAAGTCATGGTCGACCACTCGAAGAGTCCAAAAATGGCTTTGAAATCCATCTTCCAAACATCGCGAGGCTCTATACCAGCTTGGTGATATTAAGAAGTTAGGTCAAGCATGTTGAATTAGTTGGAATCTTGAGCTTGTTAATCTTGGGAAGTGCATAGCTATTCTTCATAGTGATATTATTGAGTGCATGATAATGTGTGACTAAATACCACTATTATGGTCCTTCTTTATCATACCATGAGCAGAACATCCACAAGGGGAAATACTAGGTTGGCTCTTACCATCTTTAAGTAGTTGTTAGATTTAGTTCTCTATCTTGACAATCTCAATGAGTGTTGTATGGTAAGGTGGCCACTTGGGCAATGGGCAACATAGAACAAGATCAATAGGATGCCGAACATGCCTCAAAATAGGAAGATCTTTTGGCTCCTTAGAAAAACTAGAACATGAATAAAAAAGAGAGTTGGTTGATTCAAGTGGTAGCTTCATAGCATTATTTTCCTTTGCTTCCTAAATGATACAAAGGGTAAGAAACTTAATGTATATTGACATATTTAATTGCTGGACATTGGAGAGAAAAATAATAACTAACATAAGAAGTGATTTTTTACACTTTATCATCTTGCTGTGGTGGATAGGTCTTGTGGAAATCATAAAAGACATCTTTGCAGTAATATTAATAAGTTGATCCATGCATCAGGCTATAAAAAACAAGGGGAGTGACATTAAAATTAGCTATATATTCAAATGGTTCAATGACAAATGTGATAGAACATTTTTAGAGCAGAAGTGTGGAATGTCCCTCCTTGATCCACACCAAAAGTTGCATGTGAATGCACTGTAGTTGACAGCTAAAGATTGTTTACCAACTTCTGTTAAATCAAGTTCTTGTTTTCATTGTAGCTAATAATCTCTACCAATCTATTGTAAATTTTACATTTATGAGTGAACAATACTTTATTATTGTTGAAAAAATATCCATTGACGATGATAATGAGCTGTGAGGATTAGAAGTATTAGAATTGGTTACTTAAATCTCCAAATCTCTAAGTTGTGAACCCTGCTTGGGTAGAGGTCCCATGTTGGGGGCTAGATAATTATTTTTAAGGGGATACTACTAAGAAATTATAGGAGTCTTTTTCCCTATTAATGATTCTATGATTCTTTAAATTTTGTGCAATACATGCTATTAAAAAAAAATTAGCAACATTTTATTAAAATAGAAAATGTTTAAAAAAAAAGAATACATTTGATTGGATACAAATCTATAGTTGGAAACCACAAAAATAGGATCAGTCATGAAAATATTCAGCCCCTTACTACTTCCCACCCCTTGAAAGTCGCTTCTTAAACACCAATTGTTCCTTATTTAAAGTGCACATATTTTGTAAGCAATTTTTATATTTGTGATGATGCATAGAACTGCTCTTCCCAAAATTATAGAGGCAATAGCCAGTAGCATAGGACCCCTCTATCAACAAGAAGGGTCTTTACCTTATTTTATTTGAGGACATGACATTATTTGAACAATTTATAGTGTGCTTATCTAATTTTCCAAGGGCAAGGGGATCCAGACTAGCAATTGTGCATAGGCTGAGTATCTAGTTAGGACTCTGGCTGGCAAGTGAAATGGGTCTCACCTCAATTAATTTTTTGAGGGATTCCCTTGTCTTAGCTAATTGTTATAAGGTCACAGTCATAACTTTCCAAATAATTTTCAATTTTTTTTTTTGGCTAAAGACACAGAGAATGTTGGCCCTTTTTCAGAAGATTGAAGGTAAACATAAACTAAGGAAATCTAACAAGTTGGCATGCCTGCTTGCAAAGACTACCTCTAATTTACCTTTTAGAGTATGTATGGATTATGTGGATGTATTCAATCTCTCTAAGGTTACTCATTCAGAAAGAAAATGAAACTAAAAAAAATTGATTGTGATGTGGCTTCAAGCATAGCCCTCTTTATCTACTAAATGACTGGATCACTGACAAAAATTTGTTTCTATGAATGATGGTTGTTCCCTAACTAAATATGTTAGTTGTTTAAGTGATCTATCTGGTAGGTCTTGTTCTTGTTTCATTAGGAATTTTTTGTTCCTATATTATTTCCTCCCTATTGTGGATTTTCACTACCAAAGCTCTATCTTTAAAATGTGACCATATTTGTTCAAACTCGCCTTAGTATATGATTTCTATTAAAAGACATTTTGTCCTTTATGATTGTCACCTCCACTGTCTTGTCATCATAGTGTGAAGTTTCCTTCGAATATGGGGAAATTAAATGTAGGGATGTGGTCACTTTTCTCCTTGAGTCTTCATAGCCTTATGCCACATGAAAATATTATTCACCTACAGTGCAATGTTTGTGCATTGAATAGGTTTGCTTTGTCTATTTTGAGGTTCTTTTCTCTTGTTTCTATGAAGGAAGTTAGTGTTATTTCCATCCTCTATTTAATGCCAATGGATTTGTTTGGTGTGGTATTTGTATATTTGGTTTAAATTGGTTGTGGTGAATGTTTTAGCTCAGGTTGAAGGTGTTCAACAGGTGAAGAATTTACAACAACTTCTTCTTTCAGTGCCTAATTTTATGTATGAATTCTTGTACTTTTTCTGGCTATAGCATACCTGGGAAATAACTATCACCCTTTTTACTTGCAATTCAATGATTTCTAGTGTTTTTTTCCTCTTCAATTGTAATGACATCAAGACCTAAAATGGTATGTGTGAAGGCTAGCTCCCCAAAAAAGAAACCAAGGTTTTATGGTTATACCTCTGTTAAGGAATGGGAAGTTGGCCATAATAAAGGCATCTCTCAAGTTGATGTTGTATTCCTTAGTGTTTTCATGGAGGAGCCAATGGTGAGAATGTCAAATTGAGATGTTTGTTGAAAAGAAGTGTCAAAGATTATTTAGGTCCAAGGAGTCAAACCATGTGTGATCGATATGAAGCTGGAAGATTGATCAACCACCTTGATGAGTTAGGTTGTTCAATATATGTATATGCATTTACATGGATTTTAGGCTATTGAGGTATTAAATGGTGCAGACAGTTGAGAGCACATCACAATTTGTATTATCTAGAATGATTAAGTGTAAAGGTTTATTGTTCATGTTTTTTGGTATCATATCAAATTAATTACTTGGTTAATTTAAAATTTTCAATTCTTATAAATGATTGTGTGATGAGATTATTAGACTTTAATATAGACAAAAAGATTCATTTTTGATATATGCTATAATGATGATAAATCTATGAGGAGGAGGTGATGATTGAGATAAGCCTAGAAGCTGAGAAGGTTATAGTGAGATGTTTGTTGGAAGCAAGTTACATACACCATATCAAAGTTTGGTTAGGTCTAAGGAAATGAAGCATGCATAATCAATATGAGGCCATAATTTTGATCAACAACCTTGACGAGTTAATTTATTCAAAATTTTTATCTACAATTATGTAGAGTTGAGGTTCCAAGTTGGTGGAACTAGCTGGTGAGGGATTACATAGTGTATATACCATACACTTGAGAACATTTGTCAAATTTTATATTTCTATAATGAAATGGTGTAAAGGCTCATTGATCATTTTTCTTCCATCCTGTCAAGTTTTTCACTTGCTCAATAACAAGATTTCAAGCCTTTGAAATGTATTATGTGACAAGATAAGTAGAAAATATTGTAAGTCCTAAAATTTAATTAATACTTTACATTAGAAGCACATAGATCAAAATTGGAAATTGATGATTTTCATCTTGTCTATTATTCTTTAGGCTAAGGGACATTTTTTTAAGTTTGATTAGCACAATCATACAAATAACTAATAAAGAAATTGAAAGTTGGGAGTTGAAACTATCTATTGTAAGTCAAATTTATGCATTCTTTTACATTTTAGTGAATGATTTCTATGCATTTTGACTTCAATTTTTATATTTTTGATTATTTTTGTCCAAACTACAAATTTACGTATATGCCTTCACACATGTTTAATTGAAATACACATGTATAATTGAAGTAAACACAACACTTGAAGTGTATTTTAAGTGATGACGTAAAAGCACTAAATGATGTGTATCTTTGTTGAATCATTTCAATTAAGGTAGAGAATGGCATATCGTTGAGCTCAATATGGATTACAAAATAATGGTATATTTGAATTTTGATTGGAATTTTATTAAAGATTTTGAGAACCATCTTACATTGTTGTAATATTGAACTATATGAGAGAGTTTTTGATGTTTTTTTAAAATATTTTTTAGTTCAGCATTTGTAATTTATTTTTTTATGATGGGTTTCAAGCATTATCTTGGCACTAACATGGATTAATTTCTCCAGGTTGTTTGGTGGTGTTGACATGATGGCACAAACAATTGCATTGGCCAAAAGATCTCATGTTATGGTAAATGTTTTCTCTTTCATTTAAAACTTATTTAATCTTGAGTAATACATGGTTATAGAACTAAATTTTGAAAATCAAACATTATAAAGGGAAAAGTGTGATATATGTAGTTTGTTTTAGGTTATTGTTAAAGCTTGTCTATTTTATATTGGAGATGCATTAAGCACAATCACAGAATGTACTATTATTTCTTGTAATTTGTTTTAATCTTTTTGTGGGCATAAGCCTAATTCCTTTTTTTGCTCCCTGTAGTAAGGAAAACATGCAATTATTTTAGCTCATCACTTTTATCTTATGGATATTCATTGTTTATATTATCTGTATAAATATTTTGGAAATGCTTGTAGCAACATGTTATAAATATGCAATGTTAAAAGAAAATAGAGATGCATGCAATTGTAGAACTTACCCTCTGAAACATAAATATGTCGAAGCTATGGATTTCATGGTTGGATTCAATCCTAATTATTTAAATTTTAGAAAAATGTTCTTTGTTATTTATATGTAACAATCATGTGTGCATTAGTCTTTTTGACAATTAGTATTATCTTGTTATGTACTCTTAAATGATTTTTGTGATTGATAGTTCTTACACTTGATTTTGATTATTTAAAGAAAAAACATAATATTAAATGATAAATCATAATAGTAACATATCCTACTAAGCTAAAATATAAGCACAATTTCTTATTAAAGCATAACACTAATTAAATGACAGTTTCTAATTAGTTTAGACTCAAAAAATGTTTTTTTGGTAGTTTCATAAATGCCCAACCATCAATTGAGGATATTTTGTGCCCTTAGGGAAAATTTATTTGATTGTTTCTTCTTAACAATGGATTTTGTGATTGGCTCTTCCCATGCTCATGAGTATGATGATTTTCATTACAATAACTCTACTTTCATGGTAATAACTATTTCCAGTTATGTTATCCTATATGGACCAAGTATTTTCTTTTGGCTGATTTTAACATGGAGGTATAGATTGCCATGGAATGAGAAGAAAAAATAGTAGACTCATAAAACACAATGTATATTCTAACTCTTTTGTGGATGTGTTGAGTATTGAGGGATGCAATTTGAAGTTGATAGTGATGGATTATTCTTCAAATTAACACCTTTATTTATCAAGTCTAATTTACAAAGCTTAATGAGATGCTATATTATTTCTCATAAAAGTCATGTACCATGCTTTTTAAGTGAGAAGCTTCCATGTTACTCCAACATGAATTCTCAAGCATGGCGATTATAAGTGACTCTCATTATTTACCTATCCATTAGATGGGTGATGTGTATAGGACCATCATAATTAGACTCACCTTTGCTAAGCTTTACTATTCTATTCTAAATCTCACATATCAACGTTTGAACATGGGGATGCTTTTTGGCCAAGGGGCATATAGGGTTTTATAGATATTATTAGAATATTTACCACGTCTTCATGCTATCTTATTATTAAGGCAAGTTATTGTTGTTGTTAATTTATTGACTTTATAGGCTTCTTACAGGCCTTTGACATTTGCTATTAGGTCAACTTCAAAAACATGGATTCTCTTAAGAGGTCCTCTATGTAGTTAAGACAAGATATTATGTTATGATTGATGTAGTTCACACAAATTTTAATTTATTAAAGGGTATTCAAAGTAAAATTGTGATGAAATGTGGAAGCCCTATCTTTCCATTTTTGGATAGACACATTAATGAGCTTGAGAACCCTATATGAGAAAATATTGAGATGGTGAGTAGATGCTAGTTACAAGGTGTAATTATCAATCCTTTTGCTTGTAAATATTATTATTGTCTTTATCTCCTAGCAGAACTTCAATGTGAAGTAGTTCTATGATATTTTCATAGCTCATCTAGTAAAAAATCAACCTTGACAAGATGAGTTCATGATTTTCAATACCATTATTGATGCACCAATAAGACAATATTTCACTTTCATATTCAAGTGTAATTGAGTATAAAAAGATAACTCTTACATGTGTCATGGTGTGAAATTTAAAGGTCCTAGGTTTGATAAATGTCCAACAATAGAGCTTAGGCATTGTAAAGGCCATGTGTCTTTGTTACTTTGAGTGAGTTTGTTCTTTGAAGCTCTTTTTCTATAATGTGCCTAGAAAAATGAGGTTGTTGGATAGTTTTTATGAAATCCATGACTCCTTATGGGTCCATGATATGTGGAATTGGTGTTCTTTTGGAAAAATATTCATGCATCAAGAGAGGTTAGTCTCTTATTCTTGCATGCATCATTTGTTGTAACCAGATGGTACTTGCAAATCATGAAGGTAGAGTTTGGTGCTCTCCCACTATGTTTGCCAATTATCTTTGGAATTTTATCTTATTTGCATATATTTGGGTGCATGAATGATACCTCTTTGGAAAATATAGCTACCAAAATAAAAAATGAAAGGTCTTTCTTTCTCTCAGATGATGAGCTTCTCCATTGATTATTTGACCCTACTAGGTTCTACCTTGATAACAAATGCAAGAAAATAGTGATCTCTAAGGAGGATGGTGAAGGATTTTGTTTTAATCACATAGAACTTATATTTTGGAGAGCTAATATATAAACTTATTTTTTTTTGTGTAAATGATTTTTCAATGTGGTCATTGATATTATTGTGCCTTTATACATTGTACAAATGACATTTCCATTTTTGATTAGTTTAATGTTTACTAATAAATCATGAGGATTGACATATTTTTAGAGAAACAATGAAGTATGTTGGTGGTGCTATCTTCCAAGGTTATTTGGGTACATGGAACTCTCCTAGCATTTGTTGTCGATGGTCTACTATAAATGTCAATAAAATAGCGATTCATTCTTGATCATAGAATTTAGGTTAAGTATGAGGAACAAGATATACTATGCAAATGATTGGGCTTGGTAGTGTGGGTTAATATTGAAGAAGTGCATGTGGAGGTACATTGACTAATCAGTCCACTATTGCTTATGTCAGTGTTAGTAGAAGGTGCATGGCATTTTAAAATTTGATTACATGAGATGGGGTTGAATAATGATGTAATTATTTTGATAGGATTTAGAAAACCTCCTATGGCTTGGGATTAGAACCCTGACCTTGTGTAAAAATAATTCAAGTACCTTTGGTTTGAATAATGGAAAATAAATAGGTGCCCCCATTGAGTCTCTACACTTCATCTCATATTAATGAATGCATTTGAAGATGAAATGATTTTTAGTCTCCACCTCCTAAAATGAGTGTGCTCTATGGATTCTCTTAGGGATATGGTGGATTGGTGTGAGATTAATTTCACTTGGTTAAGTGGGAACCAAAGTGTTGGACTGGTTTTGCATTTATCCAAACATTAAGGTCATAAAAACTTTGTGATAAATCCTTTCATGGGCAGTTATCTTGGGGTTATTAGGCTGGGAAAGGGAGAATCCATTCAATAAATTATTGATATATGTCTTACTTGACCACTTTATTAATCCCCTTGGAAGCAAGGTGATAAGGAGAATCCAAGGACCATCTTTAGTGAGGGATATTCTCAATGGAACATTCATAGATTCCTAGTAAGGAAGTTT
Organism: Torreya grandis; assembly: GCA_037957365.1. Classification (NCBI taxonomy): domain Eukaryota; kingdom Viridiplantae; phylum Streptophyta; class Pinopsida; order Cupressales; family Taxaceae; genus Torreya; species Torreya grandis. The sequence continues at coordinate 1,316,576 of JARHVA010001037.1, read as the reverse complement.
CAGAATATCAACATTGTCTTCTCATTAGACCAAGAAGGGAGTAGGAAGTGAGCTTTTTAAAAGAGCACAAAGCCAAGGAAAGATACCTCTTGTGCCTATAAGCTAAATTATTCATTACTCAATTTTTATGAAGATATGATCTTGAAGATTGTCTCTGAATGAAGCGGATCGACATCAAACTTGGCTTGAATAAATGCTTTGAGGAATATTTTCTTGCACTGGATCACATAGAGTGTTACCATCCAGAACTTCGCTTTACACACTCAATCAATCTCCCTAAGGCTAGGCCATCCAGACCTCAAGCACATAAATATTGATGGGCTTAATATTGGTGTTAAAAATATACATCTTGGGTGAGATACCTTGAAAATTAAGTTTAAACATTGTTGTTAATAAAGGTGCATATTCCTTACATAACCTTGATGAGAATTGGCTTCAAACAATATGAAGGGAGGGTGAACTACACCCCAAAATAAATATGAGTTTTAGTGATCTGAGCTAGCTATCCTTGAAGGGAGTCTCGTGGCCTAGACTAAGCATCTTCTAATATATTAAAAAATAAATCCATAGTTTTACTAAGTTTGAGTGGGGGTTGGTGAAGGTCACAAATATGGACTAAAGATTTCAATTATCATTGCAATCTATTAGGACTAGAAAATAAATACGGTCTCCTTAGTCTCCTTAATAGGTCTGTAGTCTCTTAAGAAACTGGTCAAGCTTGTAAATATATTTCCCAAAAAAATTAGGAGAGAGTAGGCAGTCATGTTTGACCCCCATGGTACTCTTGCTATGGTCGTAAAGGCTGCCTTGTACTTACTATAAATTTCTCTCTCATTTCATAGAGCCTTATGATAGTAACAATGAAGAATTTAATCATACCAGTATGATACTATTTCTCAAATAAGCAGTGTCCACAAACCAAATCAAAGGTCTGTTGAATTATACAAACACTATTAGTTGTTTTTTGATCTTGGCCTAGCTATTTGATTAAAGCATAAAGAGTGGAGATGTATCTATTTTTCAAGAATTGGAAGCATGTACTGCCAACATTTTCCTATACATAAAAAAAATACATGAATGGAGTCATAGAGTTCATCAGAAGTATACCCAATCATAATAGTCTTGTAGTACTAGGATCAAAGTTGTCTAATCATTTGTGAATAGGAAGAGCAATATTTTGAGACTGTGATGAGGGGAAGCTTAGTGTAACTGCCTAATTGAAGAGATGTGAAATATATAAAGCCAAAGATGCCTCAAAATTATATGCTTTCTTGTGTTCAACATAGATAAGTTTCTATATTTCATTAGGTGAGAAGAAATGACATGAAATGGTCTGAGAGAAAAACTGCACAACAAGATTGGTAAGGAACATCATAAAGAGCAGTGGTGAGAGATCTAATTACAGGAAATTAGGAATAAATATGGAAAAGAGGGACATTTTTTGGGAGGATGGCATGCCAAAATGTCTTAGGGGATGTGTGAAGACCACTTTGAAGCTCATTCCTTCTCAACATAAGGAATCCTCATTTCTTGTCTCAAGGGAGATGACAATACTCCATTTAGTCAATAAGAGCCAAAGTTGTTAAGGTACTTCATATAAGCCATCTGAGCTATTAATAAAACACTAAGTATTGTAGAATAACAATAAATATCAACAAGAAATGATGAAAAATAACAATATATTTGATGGAAACATTATTTCTATGCCACTTTGAGGGGAATAACAATATAGAGAATTGAAATATTTTTACTCATTTGAAGGGGTTAACTACAAATTCACTAGAGAAATACACAAAACCTAATAATTATCCAAGTCTCTCTCTACCCTATATGTAGAATAAGAAATAGGGTTAGGTGTTGCCCTACTAAAGTCGGGAGATTAAATATTGGTACTACCTTCTTGTCCATTGATCTTTAAAAATGTTGAGGGTCGCATAAGAATGCCTACTAGCTTTTGTTAAGAGGCCTAGACTTATAGGTCTGGCTAAATATTCTTGTATGTTTGGATAAGACAATGTTTATTGTATGTTGCAGTTTGACCATTAATTATATTTAGATGTTCATATACCCAATTTTCATGATATCTTTAAAGTGTTTGATCTGCACTAAATTTGTGTTGCTTGTTTTAGATTAAATCAATGTTCCTGTTGGTTGCAAGATGTTGGTAGTGTAGAGTATTTTGTTAAAGATTTGTCATCTTTCCATGATCTCCTGAGAAATATTATTGTAAATTGGATTTTCTTATAAGCTAAGCAAACCTAAATTCTAACATTTTATTTTTATTTTTTAAACAGGTAGGAACTCTAGGATGTCTTCTAGATCACCTATCAAATACTAAGGGCTTTAATCTATGGATATTAAAGTATTTGGTAATTCTTATGGCTTGTGTGATCTTTGTTTCTTTAGTAATTTTTTAGCTTTGATGACAATATTTTTCCAAGGACTATTTTGAAATGACATGTTTCAAATCTCCTTTCTCCCTGCATAACAAAAACTATTAGTTAACTATTTTTAAAAGGTTACGGGGATAAAGTTATCTCAGTTTTATAAGCCCTTTAAAAAATCTTTATTTTTTACTTAGAGGGCATAGAAGACCAAGACTTTCAAAAGGTGACTAAGACATGTGAATGATATGTTCTTTTATCTTGATTTTCATTAATAATAGAATGATAAGAAACCTATCTGTTACATTATAAACATCATGGTGCATGAAGCTAAGCACTTCACAATTATAGAAAATAGAAAAACACACATTCCAAAAAATTCAATCTTGTTTCAAAGGACATTTTTACAATGTAATCAGGAATTCCAACTTTATTGGGATGTTGTGTTCTTATTTTTAGACTCTATTTGGATATATCTATGTCATTATTAAATATGTTAAGTTGAAGGCTTTCACAATAAATTTTCATTAGATATTAATTTTGGTGTGATTTTATACTCTTATGTGTTTTAGCCATTACCCAAATGACCTCCATGAGTAGTCATTACCCAAGTGAAAATTTTCCTCATATATTTACAAGGCTACTTTAGCACTATAAGCATTAGTTAGTAGGGGGGGAAGAATGGTGAATGTAATCACAGTGCTACAGTAGCCTTGTAATTACACGAGGAAAAATATCATTTGGGTAATGACTACTCATAAAGGTCATTTGGGTAAATGATTAAAACATAAACAAGTATAAAATCCCACAAAAATAATATCTAATTTTTAAATTGTTTACAAACAGGTATTAAAAAGTGAAAAATAATTGAAAGGATACTTGAGGGTGTCATTTTACTATTGTAGGCTTTTGGACTAAAATATTGTAGTAGTCATTCTATTTTTTCAATGACCTATTTCTGGGATTCACTACTATGTTAGTGTGAGGCTATACATTTAGCTAGGTTGAAACTGAGTAGAGTATATTTTGATTTCCCAATATGTAAGTCATCGAGGATACTTAAACCTTAGAGATTATTATTGTATTTCCTGTATCTTTGAATGAGAGATAGATTGAGTAAGGAAGAAGTCCAAATTGGTACCATGACATAGTTGCTTGTTAATTCGTATATTATTATGGATGTATTTATCATTTATTCTTCAAGATTCAAGGAGAAGGCATCCTTATAGAGCACATTTTGTGGACTATAATATGTTTACAAAGAAAATTTTAATTGAGGAAATCCTTAAATAGCAAACCAAAACGTTGATAAGGATTTGGTAGGCAGTGGGCTAAATTTTAGTAGATGATTCAATGGAAGTTCAATCTTGGAGGAGAAATTAGTTATTTGTATAGCTACACAAAAATCTGTGATGGAAAAATATTTACAAATTTTTTGGGACAGTGGGGGGATGGCTAATTAAAATAATATATAAATATATAAATAAATTAAAAAATAAAGTAGAACTAGATACATAAATGATAGATTAAATGAGCAATTTTTCCTTCACGCACATCTAGTGCATCCTCTATCATATTAAATATTAAACAAGGCCCAATGAAACAAGAGCCAACAAAAATTTCATCGGCAACTAAAAGTACTGAAGCCTAGAAAATCAGGTAGTATAGCTTCCTATTACTCATAACTTTTCATATGAGGAATATCGATTCTTCCTTTTGCCTCTAAGTAGTAATCTCTTGGTATTACAAATTTTCTTTTTCTTTTGTTCAGACAAGAATTTTCAAGTTCAATTAAACAGTCAAATTTATGTAAGTAGAAATTAGAAATTTTAGGACAAGCCCTTTGCAGTTTGTAATAGATCTATTGTCCTTTGGTTTAACCATAGTAACCACATTCGCCAAATTTAATCTTAGAAGTTCAAAATTTGTCGAACGACAAGAAAATATTTGAAATTTATGATTAAATTCAAGTTCAAATTCATTCAAATTTGTTTAAATTCATTCAAATTCATGATTAAATTCAGTATTCAATATCCAATATACTTTTCATAGTTTTTTTATTTCAATCAATTTAGGAAATATTTTGGAGTCTGAAATTTTGGATAGATTCTGTTCTATTTGAAAATGACATGAAAACCTGAGTTTGATTTTCCTTTTATGCTTTTGTTTTGAGTCAATGTGGAATTTAGGAAAGAAGATTATCATTAAATCATTTTGAACAAAACATTAATAACTTTAATGAGATACTTGGTGGAAACTTGAAATTTTATTTGACATGTTTATTTATATGAAATGCAATCTTTTTTTAATGGTGGGTTAGTATATTTTTAAAAATAGGTATATTTCTATCAGTTGAATTTTATCACAAATTTTACCTCAAATTTTTTAGTTCCAAATTTTTTCCTCGGCAAATTCGAACATGAATTTAAATGCGGTGACTATGGTTGGTTCCTTAAAGTAACATAGGAAGATTAGTAGTGACAAGGGAAAAACCTGAGCTCATTTAGTGTAAGGAAGCCCTCTTGATTCAGTGTTAAAAGAACAAGCCCCAACTCTAGTTGAAGCCAAATTATTACTTAAAGGCCTAAGCATGGAAAATAATGAATCCCCATCTTGGTTGTCTAGTACCGTCGTAATTATCCTAGGTGATGTTCATCCCTTGCCTATAAATGAAGATATTTCTTATTCCTTTTTCAACTTTGAAGACTTGGTCTATGAATGGTTTTTAAATTTGATTTTCAGATCTATTACTACCTTGGAATAATGTGAAAGATCCTTTATCTCTAAATTTAGTGATGCCATTGACCCTAGTGTGGTGCTCAAACAATTCAACTTTGTCAAATGAGAGAACAATGAGTCCATTAAAAATTTCAACTTGAGATTTTAAAGAATGCTTAGTAGGACTCCTCAAGATAGAAGACTTGCCCTAAAGATGACACATCCAATGTCCTTGGATGCTTCAAACCCTATTTAATTTTTGTAAGAAAGTTTAGAGTGACCAACATGACCACCACATACATTGAGGCTATTGTGTTAGAGGGGTAGCTATCACTCTCAAATCCAATCTCTATGCTCAATGCATTCCCATTATAGGCTGTCATGTCTAGTGTTGGAGCCAATGTGCCAAACATTATGCCTTGGTTGCCAAATAGCAATCCCCTAGCTTCAACTATTCCAAATAATTAGATTGTTAGAGCCATCTTCATGACAAATATTGAATTAGAAACTATCCAAAAGGTGGTGTGAAAATTGAGGAATGCTTTTATCAATCTTCAAAGAAGAGTAGGGAGTGGAAGCCTTGAAATAACTAACAAGAAATATTTTTTTCAAAGGATGAACAAGATGTGGCAAAACTAAGCAACACATATGTATACTTTTTCAATTGATGTAGAGTCCATCAAACAAATCAACATGGTGTGCTTCATTGTCTTGAATTTTGCACTACATTCCATGTGTTTGTAAAAGAAATAAAAAATTATGAGGTTGTTCCTACACATTTGGATGAAGCTAGTATGAGTGCATTTGATAATGTAGCATTTGCCATGGTTAAAGAGACCATCAACTTTTCATATGAAGAAAAAATGACCCTAAAGATAATGTATAAGTCCATGCTTATCAACAACCAAAAAGGTGTTATGAACTAAGGAATAAACGTAAAACTCCAACACTTCCTCAAGACTCCCTAATAATAAAATAGCTCCTCCTAATAATAAAAAAATGCTCCTTGATCTACAAGCTTTTAATACTCTACCATCTCTCCAAGCGTTTAGTACTACCAATCAACAAAAAAAGCATCACTCATGAAGGGAATTTAAAGGGATATAACATAGTTGAGGACACGAAATATATGAAAGTCAATTCTACCATTCATAAATTAGCCCAACTTACTGATCAAAGAGATTTATTTTTAATACCCTTGGAGTAAAGGGAAAGAATACCCTGGCTTAGATCAATGTGGTTTCCTATTGACAAAAGGGAGAGGTTCAACAATTTATGCTTATTGTGAGAATCTTTGGTAAGAACTTACACAATCGTTTAGTAGATTCTTGAACTTTTGCTTATATTATGCGTTACTCTACTTGCAAAAAAAAATGGCTTAACCCTTGCAAAGCCTATTAAAAGAGTGGTGAAATTGGACAAGTTAGAAGTAAAAGTGATTGGAGATTATCTAATATTCATATGCAATGAGCTGACCCTCGTGTGCAACAGTTTATTGATATTCAGGTGCTGGACATGCATGAGATATTGGAATGCTACTAAGTCGACATTGGTCAGAGAGCCTTAAATGGTTATGTTGCTGCCGACTCATTTCACATGTGGTTGCCTTGGAGAGGTATGCCAAATTATATCATAATTGAGAGAGAAGCAACGATAAAATATATGATCACCGAATATCATTATAAGAATGAAAATGTTAAAGCAATGGAAACTGAAGTTGGGGTCTATGCATTAAAACTCAATAATAATGTGGCCCAAAGAGAAGAATAAGATGTTGGGAATAAGATGTGGCTATTACAATTTGATGGTAATAAATCTTAACAAGGATTTGGAGTAGGTGCAGTCCTCACCAATCCCTGAGGTAAGTGATTCTACGTTGCTTTTAGGCTGCAATTTCCCTGTACCAATAACATTGCTGAATATGAAGCTCTTTTTTTGTTCTTTCAATGTGCAATAGAACATAAGACAAGAATGTTAAAGGCTGTTATGACTCTGAACTAATTGTAAATCAAGTAAGAAGTCGATGTTGGTGTAAATCTAAATTTTTGAGCAAATATAAGTATAGGGTCTAGGATTTGATGGAATACTTTACTGCTCTTAACATTATGCAAGAGAGCAAAATGAAACATATGATTCTTTGGCTAGTTCGATTGCCACTTTATCCCTCTAGCCAATACTTCATTGAAATTTTCTATTGAAATGGTTTCAAATCCTTTTATTCCCAATAACCTTGAAATTTTTTAGGTTTTTGATGATAAGCAACAAATTATCGAGTTTATGATAAGCATGGATGTTGTCAAAGATTAGATCATTAATGAAAAGGAACATACAAGGTCTATTGTGAATGACAAAGAGGAAGGGATAATATACATTAAGATCAGTAAAAGCCCCAATGTTTGGTTTTTCACGGAAAACATTTTGATCTTAAGGCTATATTTATCATCCCCAAACTTGATGATGAGAACAACTTTTTACAAGAAAATGATATTGAGCGGGTGAACTTGGGGATGGAAGAGGATACCTAGTTTATCAAATTAGTAAATTCCTATTCGCTTAAAGAACAGGAACGATTCATAAACTTGTTCACTGAATTCAAGGATGTATTTGTTTGGAGTTATGATGACCTCAAATTTTTTGATCCCATAGTCATGACCCATACTATTCTTCTAAAACCAAATGCAAAGATTTATATAAAAAGTCATAAACCAGTAAACCTATTACTTGAACCAATCATTCATAAGGAAGTGCACAAAACTCTTATCCACATGGGTAGCTAATCTCGTCCTAGTGAGGAAGAAAAATGGTGAGATAAGTCTTTGTGTGGACTTAATAAATATGAATAGGGCCTTAGAGAAGGATAACTATCCACTTCTGTCTATTGATGAATTATTACAAATGATCAATAGGGTTAGAAATGTTGTCCTTGCTAGATGGATTTTTGGTTATAATTTAGTGATTGTTGATCAAAAGGATAGATTTAAAATGACCTTTACTACTAAATAGGGTACCTTTACTTATGAACAAATACCTTTTAGTTTATTTAATATTAGTGCTAATTTTCAAAGGGATATGGACACCACATTCAAAGGTTTAGGTAAAAAACATATTGTGATTTATGTGGATGATATAATCACATTTTCAAAGGTCAGGGCTAAGCCCTTGGATCTTCAGGTCAACTTAATGTAAGTTTTCGGGTTATGTGGACTCTAAATAAAGTATATCTATTGATCCTAATATTTCTCTTCTTTGTCTAACTTAAATAAGTATACGCACTATTTGTGTATTTGAACTAATTTTGTTTACACGAATGGTTCCAAAACTTTGATGGTTAGCTTAAATTCTGTCTGAGCATACGTTATTCATAATTAAAGTTTAATGAATCACTTTAATTATTGCATTGTTTTAATATTAATTTTAATTAAGGTCACTTTTGTTGTAAGCAGTTCATCTATGCAGAGATATTTGTACTCCTTTGATTTAAAATAATTGTCATCATCACTGTGTCTCCATATAAGATTCAACAAATGAGTAAAATTCACATCTCTTTTCCCTTTCTTTTCCAACATTCACAACTTAGATTAGGTTTTGTTTATCTTTGTAAATATTTACGAGCCTTATACATGTGTAGGTAACCCATACCATATTTGTAATTTAAGCTAAAATGGGAGGGTTTTAAACCCCTTAGTGTGTCTATAGAAAAACACTAGACAACACATTTACCTTAGTATTCTAGGTATTTTAGGTGCAATATGATTCTATTCTCAATATTTTCCCAAATATTGAAGTGCCACACCTCCTTCCATATATGGGTTTGAATAGGTTCATTTATAATTATGTATGGTAACCCAATGGAATTATGGCCACAACCATTTTAAAAGGTTCCTTTAAAAAAAATTGAATTGCAAAAGTCTAAGGCATAATTCGTCATCCTGAAGTGTAACTGTGATAATCTCATGTCTTTTACAGAGTTTCTTCTAGACACTTTTTCTATTCAACATTATTAATTTTGTAAGCTAAAATCTCCAATAGTCCTCCTATTTGTAATATATCATGAATCACTTGGTTTGTCGTTTAGCTCTTCCCATGAGGTTAAGGATGATATATGTTGATTGAAATAAGTTGTTCCAAAACTTGGAAGTGGAATAAGTGTCTAAGATGATATTCCTAGGCATTCCATCATTTATGATAATTTTTTTATGTAGATATAGTGATGCCTGGATCTGTATTTGTGGCATGAACTAGTATGAAGTGAGTTTCTTTATTAAACTTATTTACAATTATAGTGATTGCTTCATACTTAGTTTTTTGTTGAGTCTCGTAATGAAATTTATTGAGATCTAGTCCCATTTACATGCAAGGATTGTATGAGGATACATTTGGTGTTTTGCATTTAAATTTTAGCAATATTCTTTTGGAAACACACAATACAATATTCTTCTTCATTCCTAGCTTAAAAAACTGTTGTTTCAGTATGAAAATTATTTTTGATATTCAAGATGTCTTGTATATGCAGTATCATGTGCCTCACCTGTATTAAGTTTTTTTTCTTTATCTGATTTTTGAACACTTGATCCTTATATTTGAGGTGACCACCTTCAATTTTAGATTCCAAGGTATTTGAGGCCTATACAAGTTGTACTTTGTGCATTTGCTTTACTTTGTGATCCTTTCTATTCGTATGTTTGATATCAAAACTATACTGGCTTACAAATTCAAGCCACCTATCTTAGATTTATTTCGTTGATTATGAGTGCCGATGCTTCAACTATCATGATTGGTCCTCAGTTTAAATTTCTTACCCAAAGGATAATGACTCCATGATTCTTTAGGTCACAAACCATTGTAGCTAATTAAGGACAATCCAGTCTTGTCCATCTAATGGCAGGTTTATACAAGCTAACTCTACCTCTCTACATTATCTTTCCTCCCAAGCCTTTGATACAAGCGTTGATGCATATTATGTACTCCTTATTAGGATTTCTAAGAAAAAAAGTGGCTTCTAAAGAAGTTTTAATGGCCAGCTAAACAAAAGAGAAAGTTTCAAATGGTTGGGCAGAATATTCCATGAATCTTTGAGAATATCTTACAATTCTCTCTAATGCTTGGATGTTGAAAATTTATTTTGATTAGTTGATTTCATAATAATTTTTGTCTTGGGTGAAGCAATTAATATTCCTTTTTTAATTATAATGATGGCCCTAGCATTGCACTTGCCTCCTATAAAATCATATTTACTCACCTTGGCATAACAATGGTTTTCTCTCATTATTTGGAAGGACAAGCCATAAGTGCTCTGCATTTACTGTTTCATAATAATTTCTAATAGGTTTATTCCATGTGGGTTGGAAAAATTGACCTTCCTTCTTGAAGATAATATAGGCATTTTTTTTTGATAAATATGTACATGGCTTGTTTCAAGACAGGAATATCTTCGAGTTTAGGTCCTTTATCATTCGCGAAGTAAATGATGTTGCTCTAAGCATTGGCATCCTTTTACTCGTAAATCTCTTATTTGTAGTTTGAATGTATGGCAGAGAGAGATTAATCTTGAAATTACATGAAACAAACCTTTGATACCCTTCAAACTCGATATGATTGAGGTATATGATAAGATAAGATCTTAGGGGCAAAATGTAGTAATTTCTACACATGGTCATTCCATGCGGTTTTACTGTGACATTAGGTACTGCCTTTTGGGCCTCTATGTGTGCTAGTTGTTCATGGACTTGCCACAATACATAGGGTTTCTTTGCCTTAATTCTTTGCTTGGATACTTTAGGTGGTTTTATTAGCTTATGGATCTATCAAAATAAAACTAGCCTGGTGTTATACTAGCCTAGTGGTCTGCTTGTGGATCCTCTATGGTTACATAATCCTTGGTGCATTTTGCCACACTTGCAACAGTTGGTGGTTGTCATATGTTTGTGAAATTTCATCACCCATTGGAACTCTATTCACCTATTTGCTTTGAACTATTTGCTTTATCAGTAATATGACATGGTTATTCATAAGATGCCCCTTTCTCGTTGGCTGCATTAAATTTTAAGCCCGACTCTACTTGCTTCTTTCACCTACCAGGTCATATCTTGTCTTCTCAACTCAGGATAAAAGCTAAGGCATGAGATGCAGGCTGCAAAATCTATCAAACCATTTTTGTACCAAAAAAATGGTTAATGCTGCTCTTTACCCTACTCCCAGATATATCAACGAACTTTTTACCAAGGCTATAAGAAGATGAAGTCTTGAGGCAAATGTTAAAAATCCATTTATGCCACAGTTTAAAAAAAATTATCAAGGGAGAAAAGATAAAGGTAACATGTTGAAGTTTGCTGTCCATCAGTTGCTCCAGGGTGACAAATTGGCTGAGTTGGCCAAAGAAAAGTAGCCTAATATTGTAGAGGCTGATGACATGGATTACGCTCCTGGTATGTAGCCCCCAAAAATTCAGTTCCACACCCTCACCCACTCCTTTGCCAACAATGCTCAAGATATATACGTAAGCCCTAACACATCTCAATGATAAGAAGTCAGCTAACCCTACCATGGTTAGCCAGGTTGTGCGCCCTCAGGTTGATGAACCCACTTTATATCATAAACACCTGCATATCAAAATTCTATCCTTGAAGGACTTCATAATTCCTATACATCACTTCAACCCTAATTTTTCCCCCTTTTGGCAATGGAAATCCCTCAGATTTTGGGGCCTTGGGCCATAACCCTTAACTAAATTTTCAAAATCAGTACATCCTTCTCATTGCCAACGAGTATGGATCCCAAGACAAAAACTTTGTGGAGGAATCTGTCAAATAAAGTACCATTGTTGTTGCTCTGCACACCATTACTGGCAGCTTGAAATTCCTCAATGACAATATAGGGGAACATGGTATTCAAAACCCTGTCATGTAAGAAGCGCTGGATTTTATGGAAGGAAAGATGCATCACATTCTTTAGTTTTGTCTTCCAACGAGAAAACAAGAGGATTGAGATGCTTGAGCAAACTGTACATGGATATGTTGAGGCTCAATACAATCATCAGCATTCTACCAAACATCAAGCCTTTGATGAGGGAGCCACAGGGAATCGTAGTGGACAGGTGCCTGTGCACAAAACTCAGCTGAGACAAGCTACTACTAAGTGGCCTGCTGCGGAGATGCTTAACGTAGAGGACAAAGGAGGATATGCTCTTGCTCAAGGGGAAACACCTCCACCAAATCAAATCTATTGACCAGTATGAAAACATGAGAACAAGCACTATTTTCTCCCTCCACAATTTTTGTTGCTCTGCTTATATATATTAGTCCTACAAAGCAGAATATTCTTAGTATAGAAAATGGCAGCCAAAATATATATCTACTTCCCAGGTTTAGATTATTTTACTCTACTAATATCCAGCTAGGTTTCAGAAAATTTTAGGAACACTTTCAGAATGTATTTATCTCTGGTGGATTTTCTTTGATTTCTGGGCTACTCTTTGAAATGTAAATTTCATTCTGCCAGTTTTCTCTGACACATCCTTTAAATGTTTCTCAGAACTTGGAGGGCCTGGCTGTAAGTTGCACCATCTTTCATCAATAAATGTTTAACCTTTATTTTAAAAAACAGACACAACGCTAGGAAAAGAACTTCGAAACTCTAAATAATGATGATTTTTTCCAATTAGATATTATGTTTTGCTAATACCGTTTTAATATTAATAAGCTTGTATGTGTGCATAAGTATATTTTATTGATTTGAAAGTGTTTTCTTCAATCAGATATTAGATTCAAAGGTTATACATGTACCAGACCATGATGAGGAAGGGGAAACAATAAAAAATGCGTATGAAAGCAATGAAATGTTAGTGGATGAAGCATGTTAATTATATTGTGAGCGCTTCATGGAGTTCTTGATTGATTTATTAAGTCAGCTGCCCACTCGAAGGTATTTTGTTGTCTAAGAACATAGAACTGCCAAATCTCTTGCTTTTCGTTGTGCAAGAATGTTGGGGATTTTATTGATGCATATCTTGTAAATTATTTACTAATGCAGATTTTTGAGAGTTCTTGTTGAAAATCTTTCTTTTGTCGCTAAATGCCACCTGAGTGCACTTTATAGTCATACAAAGGGGCGGCTCTTTGCGCAGCTAGTAGACTTACTCCGATTCTATGTAGGCTTTGAGATAAATGATCATGTTGGCACTCAACTTAGTGATGACGATGTTTTGCTAGCTCATTGTTCTCGATTGCAAAGTTTCCAACTATTGTCTGTCAAAGAAATTCTCAAGGGTAATACCCATGGATGGTTGTTTTCTACCACCTTAATTTTTCCTTTAGATGATCTTAATCTGTAGTTATGATTTGTGTGTTAACTATGGCATTTATGCTTTTTTGAATTTTGGTATATTGTTGCAGCTCCGAGATCTAGCATTGGCCAATGTGGGTGCCATTGAGAAACGTAGCGATCTGTGCAAGAGGCTTTCTATTTTGTCTGCTGAGGAACCGAAGGATGTGGTCTGTAATAAGGTTTGTATCTATCATGTTTTAATATGGAAAATGCCAACCTTAACCTACTGGACAATGATAAGCAACGTTCTTCCTTCATATTTATTAGTTTATTTTTTGGCTTCACATGCAATATCTCACATGTTTTACATTTATGTGAACATTAGTTTCTCCAATCCAATTTTTTAATTAGCAGCAGCTGCAGATCGGTATAGCCACACTGCATGCAAAATTATAACATTTGACTCATTTGACACTTATCGAATGGGGGTGTTGCCTGTTATTTATACAATGATAGTTTGAAGTCAATTGTTCAATTGAGTTGTTTCTTTTCTATATTTCAGTAATTATTATTTTTTAGAATACTTGAGATTTAGAGATTACATTCAGAGATTAGTATAATAAATTGAAAATAACCTTTCAATCCCCAGCTGATAAGTATAGAATCTACATTAGCATTAGTATTGGGGTTTGAATTTGTATCTAAAGGTGGAAGGGACGTGATGTAAAACTATAGCTTATTTTCCCTAAACATGCTTTTATCAAGCACCCTTTCATGTTGTTTTGGACATGTTCATTTAGTTCTTAGTATTGGAAAGGATAGAGGAAAGCTTCAATAAGCATTGGAGGTTCAAGATATTCTTTTAATTTGAGATATGGAATCTTTGAATAGGAAAGTACAAAATAAACCTTTATATATTTTTGTAATGGACATAATGTTATGGGTGCATGTTGGAGTGATGTTGTGATTTTGTGAAACCTTAAACAACCTTATTCGTACTATAATCCATGTTTTATGAGGTTGCCATGACATTATTTGTGGGCCAATTTGCATACAAAAATGCTCACATATGCTAGATAATCTACACCTTTAGAAGCTTATAGTAACTTTGCCAAGATGCATCTTTCTATAGTCTTTTTGGTTTTTCACTTGGGTTCCATGAAACATGTACTTTACCCTTTTGATCTATTGTAAACATGACTTCAACAAAAATGCAAGTTTGGCTGCAATCCCTGTCAAATAAAATTTGAAATTAAACTAGGCAATTGAGAATTCCATATAATGCTTGGATGTTTTCTATAACTGATTGTGTTTCATTCAATATGCACATAATTCAAAAGACCATGTTATTCAGCTGAAGAATTAATATTCTTTTTGTGTTAAACATATTTTCCATGACTTGTAAAGATATTAAGGCAAATATAGATGCTTTTGGTAAGAAGCAAGTTTGTAATTTTGTTAAAGCATATCCTTGAGATGAAAAACTGATTTTCTATTTGACTTAGATAGAGTTTTCCAAGGCTCACTCTCATATGTCATTAATGGTAACATTAATCATTGTTTGAGTTTCAAGTCCTAGAATATGAGTTATGGTTACACAAATTTATATGTAGAGGAAACAAAATTAGAAGCGTGTTATTCAAGGTTGTCTAGACCATTTTCTTCCTTAACATAGATAGGAAGACCCTCATTGTTTGAAGAGATCAAAAATTTCTTATGGAGAGTAACACAACTAAGTGCCCAATTAATAAGTAGGGTTTGGAAATGGAAATTCCGTTTTGCTAATAACAATGCTAGGGCATTGAAAAATCACCATGAAATATGTATTTTCATGAACACTATCCTTAGTAAAGTGGTATAAGAAATAATAATTTATCCATGTGAGATGCTAATCTGATAAGCATATAACTCTCATCCTTTTCATAGGTGTCAAAATTTGTATGTTTGTTTAATTAGAAGGCTTATGCCTTACAATACCATGTGTATAGACATTTTAAATGACCAAATAATAGCTGAAATTTAAATAAAAAGTTATTGGGGCTATTTGTGCATTTAATGTGGTGCCTTGTCACCACACATTTGGTGCATAAATATGCCATTTTGCCATTGAATAATAGTAAAGTTTGGTTTAGGTCTCTCATGTTATTCCTACTTTAGTGTATGGCTCTTATGTGTGGGCTTCCATCATTAGATCTTTTATCAGTTATCTACATATCTTTGGTTGGCTTTCCTTTATGGATATTTTCACTAGGTCTTATTATAACTTATAATATGGCAAAATTATCTCTAGGCCATTTGATTTGTGAAGGTCATGTTTTTATTTTTTACCTTATTATTGTTTACCTTGTAACAATCTTGAGCTCTACAATTCAATTTTATAGTTGTTTGTTTTTCATAGAGTTCTTGTAAGAGCCCCTTGCATCTTTTTTGAAAAGTATGTACAAGTTCGGTTGTGTTTTCCATATTACTCTCATGCTCGTAGAGTTGTACTCTTACAAGCCCTTACCATTTTTTTGGTTCAATAGTAAAATGTCAGTTCCATTATCTGTATAGAATTAAAACTTGTGAAGTAACCATGCAACTTATCATGAGCTAAGTTATTAGCTTAGACTTTTGAGTAATTACTCACAAGCATAATTACCAAGTCTGGCTGGATTTTGGTCAGATCTCAACAAAATACAAAACAATAAAGATTTTTTGTGTCTTGCGTATTTATCCAATCTAGTTTGGGCATATTTTAACATAAAATAAAAATATAACCCCACTAAAAAAACCCTAAAAAATGCTATCAACATTAGTGAACCCTAAAAAGATTGGCCGCAAACCCTAAAATTATAGTAAAACATGTTATATATACGATATGATTTGCGCAAAATGTATACTAAAAGTGTGAGTTGACTCTTTTGCAAGTTCATATCCAAAGCTACAAGAGATTGATAGTGGCTTCATATGCATTGTGTAATAGATTGATGATCACTGAGGACCACAATTGCAAGTAGCACCAACAAACACAATCAACGACCACCAATGTAAATAACACCAAATTACCAATAATCATAATAGATAGTGATGAAGATGGTGACAATAATGACAATGACAAGGGTAGACACCACTTACAGACATCAACACCAACACAAGGTCAAGGGTAGACCCTAGTTGGTAGTTGCAAACATCAATGACGAATAATAGTCAACATTCCAATGGCAAACAATAGTTAATGATATATGGTAGAGGTAGAGGTAGGTTTGATATCTTTTTTAGTTTTTTTTTCTTAATTTGCAATTCAATCATATTGATTTTCATTAGGTGTAGGTTTATTTAAACATAGTTTTAGGATTTTCATATTTACTATTATTTAGGTTTAGGTTTATTTGAACATAGGTTTAGGTTTATTTAAAAATTAAAATTACAATTCAAATATTATAAAATAAAAATAAATTAGGCATTTCATATTAATTTTAGTTTTATTTATATTATAAAATATTTAAATACAAATAAAAATATTCTAAATTAAGTTTAGGCATTTCCTATTGGGTTTATTTTATTTTATAATTATAATATAAAATATAATTGCACTTACATTTAGATTATAATTTATAATATTTATTTTAAATATTTTTAGTTTTTTTTTTTTTTTAGATATTGAAAATAGATTGTAATATATAATAAAACTAAAATTAACAATATTATGATATATTTTTAGTTTTTTAATAGTTTTATGATTTTATTTTATATGGGTCTTTGAAAATTATAAGTAATAATATTATGATATACTTTTATTATTTTTAATTTTTTTTTTAATAGGTCATTTAAAATTAAAATTAATAATATTATGATATATTTTTATTACTTTTTTTAATTTTTTTTTTAATAGGTCATTTAAAATTAAAATTAATAATATTATGATATATTTTTATTACTTTTTATAGTTTTATAAAAAAAAATTATAGATAATAACTTTTGATCGAAGCGTACATTAGTTTGGGACAATTGAGGGCCTAGATCTTTGTATTTATTAACCTCCTGCATATCATTTGTATACCAGATATTAACAGAGATTTATATCAACTATTATCAATAGCGGCTCCCATCAGTCTCGAGGATGACCAACAACTATTAATAGCCTCAAAAATACAACCAATGAACACAACTGGCCTCATATTTATTTCTAGAGATTTGAACCTAGATGGGACTTGAAACAACCAAGCCACTTAACCAACTCACCCACACCTCATTGGATTTTTTATAATTTTATTTTATATACGTCATTTATTTTATTTAAAAAATTGTTTTTATAGTTTTTTGCTACATCCTTAACTTTTGGCATGTCTTGGGATATGTGTGGCTGACTCGTGACTTACATACATATTTTTACATTTTTCTATATTCTTAGTTAGATCAGCGTATGAAATAACCATGGCTAAGTAGACTATATATAAGAGGTAGTGGTTAGTCTTTGATCATCATGTTAAGTATTCTGCTCTTATTACATTGTTATGGAGGTTATCCCCTCGAAGTGGCTTTGCTATATTATCCAGTATTTTTCTCTATTGTCAATTATTGTTGTGTGATATCTCATATTTGCCTATTTTATGTATGATATACTCATTTTGTGTGAACATCTAAGTAATTTCATTACAAGTGGTATCAGATCTTCGATTTGGGCAAGTTTTCTCTAGTATTTTTTTCAAATTTGGTGAGATGTGACTTCTGTGAGTGAAAGGACCGAAAAAACATAACTTACAATCTAGAAAGAATTTATTTTTCTATCAATGCATTATTGTTCGTAATGCTTTTTTGAAAAAAAATAGTTAAAAAAAAAGTCTGGATTTTTTTTTGCCTTGGACAATTGTAGTCATTGGATTCATCTCAATGAGGCGATCACAACGGTACCATCTGCTAGTACACTTTTTTGGGGGTGAAAATCCTCCTAGGGTTTGTATATGGCCAACCCTTCTAGAAGGAGATGAAAAGGGGGGCAAAAAACTCCTAAGATTCCTTCAGCGAGTGACATGGAATTTGACACTTTAGATCCATTGATTTCTCAACTTCAAGCTGACATAAAGGGCTTGATGCGGCATGATGACTTTGTTGCAGTTCAAATTGATGTTTCAAGAATGTGCAGAGAGATTAATGGGTTTCACAATCAATTGAATCAGATCACTGCTTCATTGGCTACTCTTTCATCTCAGCTATAGTCAAACAACCCTCCACTTATGTTTTTAAAACTTTTGTTATTGTAAAAAAGACAACCTATCATCATGGTAAGTTGTTTGCATGAGATGAAATATGTTATTCAATGAGACACAAATCTCAAACACATGAAATGCACTCTGTGACTCAAATATCACATGGGCTATAACAAGGGTTTGGTACCATTATATTGGAGGCCCAAATGTGAAGCTTTGCCAAATAAAGATGAAGAACACAATATATGCACCATTTATAAGTCAAATTTGAAGCAAATATGAAATGAAGATTTTGCATCAACATCAGAATCTTCAAAGAATTTTAAAATTCAATGCAATTTGACACAAATTGGCTCATTTTCTAGTTCAACATGTTCTCTAGCATTTACCCAAGCCAACAAATGTGGACATTAAATGTCCCAACTTTCTTTGAAAGCTAGGTAAAAACTATAGGCAAAACATAAGAGATATATTGGTGGCCTAGTTTTTTTATGAAAATGTCATCCCTTTCTATGTTGTTCAAAATCCACATATGAAAGCAATGGTAGATGAGATTGCTAATTTCAGAAAAAAGGTACACAATGCCATCTTTTGAAAGCCTAAGAACAATTATGTTAGAAGAGAATGTGACATCCATATCTAGTAAACTAGATAAAATAAAAAAGAAGTAGAGAAAAATAGGTTGCACTATAGTGATGGGTGGTCTAATATAAAATGAAGGCCCCTGTTTGATATATTGACTCAATGCCTTAAAGGTTATGTGTTTATCAAATCAATTGATACAAGCAATGATGTGAAGACTGTAGATTTCATTTTAAAATGCAATGATTATGCATTCTAAAAATTGGAGAATAATATGTTGCCCAAGTTATTATGGATAATACAATGAATTGTAAAACAATGTGGGAACTTCTTATGGATAGTTTTTTTCTTTTGTTTTAGACTCCATGTGTAATTCATGTTTTGGATCTTTTGCTTGAAGACCTTACAAAGTTGGAGTGGGTAAATATTGTTGTGAGAGAAGGGAAACAAATTTCCAAGTTCATACTTAATCACCGCTTGACCTTGAGTTTGCATTGAGAAGAGTTATGGTTAGTGAATAATGGGCAAAATCTAAGATTTATAAGGAAAGCATTGAAAAAGACATTAAAAGAATTATCTCAAGTAGTTCATTTTGGGAGGGCACTGAGAAGACCCTAAAGGTGTTTGAGCCACTTGTCCAATTGTTTAGATTGGTTGATGGTATGAAACCTTGTTTTAAATTTGTGTATAAGGGCATAAAACAAGTAAAAGAACAAATAAAAAAAGGCACTAGTAGATGATGGTGATGAAGTTTAATGTATTTGGGACATTGTGAACATTTGATATAACATTTTACATTGACTATACATTCAACAAGTTGCTAGTTAAATCCTAAGTTGATAGATATGGATCATGATTTAGATGATGAGGTAAAGAATGGTGTATTAGTAACAATAGACATGTTGGTTCATGATGAAAATGAAAATCCTAAGGTGAGAAGGCAATTGACTACATGCAAGAACCAAGAAGGCATGCTTTCTCACAAGGAAGCACAAGAAGACATTAGTAGTATGGATCCCCATTTATGGTGGTAGACTTATGTTTCTTCTACTCTAGAGTTATAAAAGCTTATCATGTGTGTCTACAACGAGTGTGTTAGTGCTTATGCATACAAAATAAATTAAAGTATGCATGATTTGATCCATACGAATAAGAGAACTTAATTAGGAACCAAAAATCTCTCAGATCTTGTGTTTGTCCACAAAAATTTAAGATTGTGTGAACACAATATTGCAAAAGAAGATGACAATATTTATATTGTAAAACCATCCTTTGAAGGAGATCAAGTAATTATTGATAGTGTTGATGAGCCTGATAGAGGATTAAATATGGTGCTAGTGCTAGTTTTGATTTTGAAGTAGGGTTTGATGTTGCAAATTTTTAAAACTTTAAATTTCATATCAATTTTGAACTTAGGCTATTACTATGGATATTTTGTTATCTTTTAATGTAATTCAAATTTGAAACTCTTATGCATTTATTAACTTTACAAGTGTTAAATTAATGTTGATTATTTATTAGATTGAAATATTTTTGCATGACATATATATTTCAAACCAGATTTTTCCAATTGTTTTCTAACTTTTTTAAGAATTCTGGATTTCAGATTTTTGGCTCTCTTGAATGGATTTGGATTTCTGAACTTGGTAACTATGCTCATGAGTACTTGTGATTCCAAGCTAAAAATTCAGCTATTGCTAAATAATAACAACAGCTGCATAAAAAAAAATATCATTTTCACTTTTAAAAATAAGTTTTTTTAAATTTTTTATTTGCTAAAATGTTTTTAATCATTTATCAGAGGAATATATATCTTCCATTTTTGGGGCACAACAAATGAGTACAAAGAGCTGGAGATGATATTATGGTGCATTGATGTGCATTATACTAATTTTTGCTATAGAACTAATAGAAATATACTTTTGTTTTATCTACATTCATTTCTCATGATTTTTAACAATGTTTTACATGTTATTTAAGTCTATTTTATGAAATTAGACATTTTTTTTATCTAGTGAATTATTTTTTGAGTAATTGCTAAGTTCTACTGAGTTTTTTTGTCGAGTTGTGAGTATGAGTCAAAAGTTATGGGTTGTTGAGTAATTGTTTAGTATGGCTTTTGAAATATGTTTATTATTCCTTAGTTTTCTCATGCTCTCATTTTCATTAATGAGCATGGATTTATCTATAATTTTGGATTTGTTGTTTTTGGGTCACGATGGATGACAACCAATAACACCTCAAATTTTATGTGTGATTTGGTGTTATCTACTTTTGTTATGATATTTCTTTATAATAACAAAAAAACACTCTAATATAATCCACTTCGAGGGGGAAACCTCCAACAATTAAGATAAATAAGGAAATTAATTTAATAATGAAACTTATTATGATTATGTAGAGCCATGATCCACCATATAGATACCCATAATTGGGAAGGGACACAACCATTCATTCCAATTATGTTAGCCTCACTAAATATTAAAAAATAATAAATGAAAATTAGAGGTTATGCTTTCCATTCCATAACCTTAGTGCTCATAATGTTAGGGGTCTAACATGCCCTTTCTCTTCAGAAAAGCATTGCCCTCAATGCGTAGCAATTCAGGATGCTTTTGCATGAATTGTTCATCTTCCCATGTTGCATCTTTAGTGGGAAGATTATTCCATTTGATGATAAATTTATAAATGGATCAATTACGCAATTGCTTCAATTTTTTTATCTATAACAACCTCGGGTTCCATAATGAACTTCGCTTCTTCATTTAACTCATGCAACTTTGACTAGACCAAAAGCTTAGTACCAATTACTTTCTTCAAGTATGAAACATGAAAGATGGCATGAATTTTGGAAGAGGGTGGAAATTTTAAATTATAAGCGACACTTCTGATCTGCTGGAGAATATTATAGGGGCCATAAAATTTTGGTGCTAGCTTGATATTCTTATGTTGTTTATGTGACCTTAGTTTATAGGATTGTAAGCCAAATATACCCAATATCTTTCCTATAAATGCCTCTCATTATGGTGTTGATATGCTTCTTTCATCCTATTTTGAGCCACAACCAAATTATCCTTAAGGATGTGAAGCATTTCATGTTGGTATTGAAGACAATCCTTGACTATATGGGCTTTAGGATGACCCTGCAAATAAGACACAATAGAAGGTGAAGGGTAGCCATAGATTAAATCAAATGGAGTCATCTATCGCTATGTGAAATGACATGTTATACCACCATTATACTTGTGAAATCAACATGGACCATTGTGCTTATGTTTCTGAGGCAAAACAACGTAGGTAATTTTGAGACATTTATTCACAATTTTAGTTTGGCCATCTGATTGTGGATGATAAGATGAACCATGTGCAAGTTTTATGCCCCACACGAAAAATAGTTCAATACAAATATGCTAGTGAAGATAGGTTCACGATCACTCAATGATTTTGGGAATGCCATGCAGTTTTTGTACCTTTTCCATGAATACTTCTACCACTATACTAGCTTGAAATGGATGAGAAAGTTCACAAAAATGTACCTACTTAGTGAGTTGATCCACAACCACTAATATCACATCCAAGTTATTTATTTTAGGTAGGCCTGTAATGAATTCCATTGGTATTTCCTCGTAACGTTGTGTTGGAATGGTTAATGATTCTAAGAGACCTTGGGTATTAATCATTTTTCCTTTATTTGGATGACATATCAAACATTTTGCCACAAATTTTTGTACATGCCCCTTAAGGCCTTCCAAAAAAAAATCCTTCCTTATATAGTGATAGGTCTTTAAGAATCTAGAATGTCTTTTGATGGGTGAGCCATGCATTTGAGATAAGATACTAGTTTTCAACTCTAATTTTTTTGCACAAAAGGAGCTTGTCTTTGTACCATAAGGAGTCTCCTTTCAAAACATACTTATTTAAAAAAGAGGGGTTCTCTTGTAATATTTGTATGAGTTTCATGGTTAGAGTGTCTTTTTTCTACACTACCTATGCTTCTTTTACCCATTTAGGTTATAATAAATAAATAAAATAAATTATTGCTTCCTCTGCTTCATGTTGAGAAAGCACATCAGTTACAATATTCTCCTTGCTTGTTATGTAATTAATTTCAAAATCATAACCTAGTATCTTTTTGACCATTTATATTTCATATCTATAGGTATTCATTGCAAATAATTTAGACTCTCATGATTTGTCTCAACTTTGAAATTCAAACCCATGAGATACTGGCATCATTGTTGACTACATGAATGATTGTTAACATTTATATCTCATATGTGGGCATTCCTAAGTTCTTTCCTTTTCATTTTCAACTCTCAAATCCTAAGTGACACCCTTATTTAATTAGTACTACCTCAATTCCATGGCCAAAAGCATTACATTATACCACAAATGTCTTTAGAGAAGTTTGGGGTAGCTGGCACAAATATGGAAGTAAGAGTTTCTTTCAGTTGTTAGAATGTTTGGGTGGCTAACCTTGACCATAAAAATGAATCCTCTTCCAATAATGTTGTTAAGATTATTGATATGCTAGCATAATTGTGAAAAAATATTCTTTAGTACCTTGTTAAACCCAAGAATCCTCTCAAACCTTTAGTATTTTTTGGTTTTGACCAATATTTAATAGCTACAATGGTTTTAGGGTCCACTTTAACACCCTTATGTGACACCGCATGTCCTAAGTACTCTACATCATTCAACCCAAAGGCACATTTGGTTTTATTTACATTAATTTGATGGTCTTCTAATACTTTAATATCTTTTCTGCATTTTGAAAATGTTCTTCCCATGTCTTAATGTATATTAATATGTCATCAAAGAATGCTAATATAAATTTATGAAGAGATGGGTGGAAAACTAAATTCATGAGACTTTGAAAAGTAGATGGAACATTAATGAGACCAAATTGCATAACTAAGAACTTAAAGTGACCCTCACTAGTTTTGAATGTAATCTTATGTACATCCTCCTCCTTTACCTAGAGTTGATGATACCCTAAACACAAATCTAACTTAATAAAGAAAAAAATACCATTAAATTCATCCAATAATTCATCAATGATAAGAATAGGAAACTTATCTTTCAGATTGATCTTATTGAGTTCCCTGTAACTGGGCACATTCTCGATGACTTCTCCTTTTTTTTAACCATAACCATTGGAAATGAATAAGCACTTTTACTAGGATCAAAAATACTTGAGTCTAGCATTTCCTTCACCAATTTTTCAATTTCTAACTTCTATTCATAGGGGTAGTGATATGTCTAATGTTAGGAGGAATACTTCATGGACTCAATTCAATTGCATGATCATGATCTCTGATTGGGGTAGGCCCTTTGGTTCATATAAATCTTATTGACGGTGTTGAATAATAACTTGAAGATTTGGTGGGTCCTAGTTTTCTACATCATGTGATTCCAAGAAATGTAAACTATGCTGTAAGATCCTTTCTTAAGAAATTTCTCTATCTTATGAGAGCTAATAATTTGGCTTGGTGTGGATTTCATCCCATTAATTTTGTACCTTTTTCCATTTATACTAAAAACCATGGATAAGTCTTGAAAATTTAAAGACACTATTCCCAATTGTTTAATCCATTATACTCTCAAAACTACATCTACGCCCCCAATCGGTATGGCAAACATTTCTGAGTCTAGTTAATAGTCCCCCATTGAGAGTTTGATATGATAACATTTATCTCCACAAGAAAGTTTCTTCCCATTGGCAGTCATGACTTGAAAATTAGAGACTATATACACAAAGTAGTTAAGCTCCTTATCTAGTTTTCTATCAATGAAGTTATGGGTACTCCCTGTATTGACCAAAACTATCACCTTCATCTTCTTAATATAACCCACCACTTTGAGTGTTTATGGTGTGTTTATCCCATTTAATTTATGTAGTGAGATAGTAGGTCTTTCTTCCTCCTCAAAATTATCATGCTCCTGTACTATTATTGGTTCCTCAATATTTAATTCTTCTTCCTTTAAAACCTCATTCTCAATAATCATTAGTCTTTTCTTGTTGTTAGCACACTTATGCCCTCTAGACCATTTACTGTCACAACGCCAACATAGGCCTTTTTCTCTTCTTTTTGCCTCATGTTAAGGAGAGAGATTGGTAATTTACCTTGGTTAAAAGAGTTGACAACATTTTTATCAACAATATTAGTCACATTTCTATCTCCCCATCCTGTAGTTTAACTTTGTGTGAATATCTTGGTAACATAGTTATATTGCTTAATGTGTTCTGCTTGTTGCATTGCTTTCCTATCTAAAAAATGTTCCAACAAATGAAGATCATGATTTATTCATTCACTTTGTCTATTGATGTAAATTTACAGTCTCTGATAAGGTGTTGCTTCTGGAGTTTGGATTGCCAATGTCATGTGCTTCGTATTATATTTAGCTATAGATCTTGTTTGTTTGACATTTGTTAACTGTGTGAAATAACTTCCCTTCCACATCTGATCATGGTGGGCTACTAAGTTCTTAGTAAATTCATCCTAACTAAGCACACAACCTTTCTTGTCACTCATCATCCACTTGTACCATTGATAAAGTTAGATTCTAGATTTAGTGAAGCTATGTCAACCATTGCATTCTATGATATATTATGAAGTTATATATATTATTCCAACAGACTTATTCGAGTGGTTACAATCATACCATCAAAATTGTGGATGTCCTTATTTGATAGGTTCAATATTATCCCTTGCAATTGTTGTCCTATGTTTGGTTTGTTGTGCCATATAGGCTAGTTTCATTGTATATAAGTGATTATAGGATGTGGATTAATCAGGGACTTCATTTTGGACATCTCATTCAAGGATGTTGCCAATAGGGCAAATAAATTATCCTAGATAAAAGTGACCACAGTTTCACATCCTTTAGGTATGTTTTCTTCAATTTTAATGGTGAATAATAAAGGGAATCATTGGTATTAGTGGTTGAAGAAAAACATTTGTTCCAAAATGCATGGTCATTGATTTGGTTTTGTTTTTGCTAGGGTGATTAATTCACCATTAGATAATAAATTATTAATATTTAATTACTCATATTTAATTATAATATGGTTATTTACCATAGTTAGTTGTTAAATTAATATGGGTAAAATAAATATTTTATATAATATTTAGTAGATATGTGGTTTGAGACAATAATCTATTTCTTTTATTATTGTTACTCCCTATGATTTTGGGAATATGGTTTTTGTAACCAATGTTTTCTTAAGAGGATGCTTTTGTATATAAATCATAAGCTATTATAATCATTTTGTTGATAAAATAGAATTGAATGAATTCATATTGATTCATTCTCAAGATCTGGTGTCAAAGCTCTACAAATGTAACCTTCTGAAGAATCCCAGATAATCTTATGCACTCTGATGGACGTTTATAGCAAAAGTCACGAGTGAAAAAGCAACAAAAGCTACACATAACGAAAGTTTCTCCAATGAAAGCAGTAGCAAGAAATGAGTGACCACATAAACCATAGAGGTAGTGATATTATAATTCACTGCCTATTTATTTCCACATTGAAAATTGGCTTTGGAGAATTGATGAAGAAAAAAAGGGGTGTTTGTAAGTAGAAACATTGAGCTGCCCCTTACAAAAGCATGGTGCAAAAATTCTTGCTGTTATATTTATTATTTTATGTGGTATATCAGTATTAAAAAAATTTATCTTCTTTTATGCTAAAATCAAAGAAGGAAGGAGCAGCATTTGAAAAATATTTGGTAAAATATTGGCATTTGAATTATTCTGCAAAATACAAATGCAACTAAACATCATCCTAAAAGCTTGGAGTTTAAAAAGAAAACAAGCTTGGCATCATAAAGCCATTGCCAAACTATTAGAGAGGCATTTTAAAACACAAAGCTACATTACAAATATATATAAAAATTGGCATTAGAAAAAGCATCCATAGTGAAGCTTGGTTGGCGTTCATTTAAGAAAGAGCTTGACATTTAAAAAATATTATTTATTTTTGTTTTTTGAGTTTATACATTAAAATATGTAGTTTTTAAGATTGTAGATCCAATCTTTAGTGCCATATACCTTTAAATCCTCAAAACTACTTGTTAAAACCTCAAAACCATCTCTTATTTGCTCAAAAATGCCTTTGAAATTCCCAAAACCACCTATAAAAAATTCCTTTGCTGCAATTTTTTTCTAAAAAACCACCTATTTGCTAGCCTATGGTATTAGGTGGGAGGGTGGTTTAAAGAAAAATCAGCATTATAAGCCTTTATATATTTGTTTGTGCTTTCATATTTTTGAAATGATGCACAGGTGAGTTAGTGGAATTTCTTTTTTTAACAAAGTAGAGGTGGGAGGTTCAAATCCCCCAAAAACTTTTTTTAGTGGAATTTTTAGCAGCCCTTTCAACTTTGGTAAATCTACTAAATTTAATTATAACTAACTAAATTAGTGGAAAATGTACTATTTTTTAAAAAAAAGAAAGGAAAAGGCAAAGTTATATATATATATATATATATATATATATATATATATATATATATATATATATATATATATATATATAACTTTGCCTTTTCCTTTCTTTTATATATATATAGCTGAAAAGAGGCCAAAGAGCCCAAAACGAAAAACAAGTAATTTTTTTTTGAAAAAACATTGTAAATTTCTTTTACAAAATATTGTATTACACAAATTCATGAGTTTTTTAAAAATTTGACGTAGTGTTCAGTCATAGCTATGCCTCTGACTCACGTTTATGGATAATGTCATCGTGCTTGAATTAATGCATACATAACCTAACATAGCTGTAATAATGACATCTGAACATCAACCATTTAAATTATCGAGAAGAAACAAAACACATTCACTCATAGACTTCCCCTCATTTACCCATTCATTACAATTAAAGGGTGTAAATCGTGATTGGTGGTATTTCTAAGTATATAGCAAAGTTATGTGCATGTATGGAAAAATACATCTAAACAAGTGTTAGTGATTAGATGAACCCTTTTTAGTACTGTCTGGGTACCAAGTATCAAATTTTACTATATGTTAACACCTCTTTCTCGTACCACTGGGTATACAGAAAAGGCAAGCTTATTATCCATACCAATAGGTATAAAGAAAGGGTGCGTATAAAGAAAGGTTTGGTATATCAGTCTGACAGTATATATAAAGGGAGACTTATCTACCTAAAGTGATAAGGAACCAATCCTCACCCACAGTCTTGATAATGGTTGTACAGACTTTAAATTTTTTATATCAGATTCATAGTCACTCAAAGGTGACAACTACTTTGCCTAGAAGATAAAACTTAGAACTCAACTAAAATTTGAAGAAATTTGGTTTGTAATAAATGGCTCATCCACCTGACATGAAATAAACATTGATCAACAACATAAATTTGACAAAGCCAATCAAAAATCTAAGTTGATTATCATGTTTGGAGTATCAGATGAAGTTCAACCACACATCTATGAAGCCACAATAATTAAGAAAGCTTGGGACAAGATCCAAACTATATATGAGGTCAAAAATCAGAGCACAATTTTGCATTTATAAAGCCAAATCTACTCTCTCAAATTGAGATTGAGAGAAATAGTGGAGGCCTTTTTAAGATGTGTTGTAATGCTAAGGGCATCAATTCAATCCTTAGGTGAGATAGTTTGAAATGATTCTCTTGTACCTATTGTTTTGAGAGCATTGCCACTCTCATACAAGGTTTTTGTGACCACTTTGACTATCACAGCATAAAAATCAAGTTTTGAAAAATTGGTAAATATGTTACAATAGGAAAAGGCTTTCAACACTCATGACAAACAAGAATAACATGTACTAGCTTATCATCAATATAAAGGCAATAAACTAGTCAAATCTTCATCAAAACCTAATTCAAAGTAGAATTCACTAGGAGGAAAGTTACAGACATAATGTCTCATTTATGGTCATTAAGGACATGACCTAAAATATTGTTGGTACAATACCTTAAAAAAAGGATCTTCTAGTGGTTAAAAATTCATGAAATAATAATCATCCCCTGGCTCATTTAGTAAGCCAAAAGGATATAAAAAGGGGACTTGGTATAATAAATCAAAGAAACAAGGCAATATTGTTGAATAAGAAGACCATGATGAATATGACTACCTATACTCTACATATACCCATGATGTATCCACATCACAAAGTGACATATGGTATGTTGACTAGGGTGCAACCTGACACATGATAGGTAGAAAATATTATTTTTCACTTTGAAGGACACATCTAATAAAAATCATGTTTCTTTGGGCGATGATACCTCATACAGTGTGCAAGGAATTGGAAACATTACTTTACCCCTAGGCATGAAAACATTTAAAGTCATAGATGTTCTCTATGTACTTGGATTAACCAAAAACTTGTTATCAGTAAGTCAACTCTTAGACCATAATTTGAAGATTAAACTTGACTGTAAAGGTGGAACAAAATTGTGTTTGATCAGAGACAAATTTAGAAACTCCAAAATTGTTTCATGAGCATCCAATGTGAACCGTATGTTTCATCTTGATTTCATTCAAAAAAATAATCAATCACTCATAACAAAAGACACAGACTCGACATAATTATGGCACAAGATATTTGGCCACATCAATTTATGATATGTCAACACACTTCATTGTAAAAATGTGGTAAGAGAAGTACCACCTCTTAAAAAGGGTATAGATAAATGTTATGATTGCTTAGTAGGAAAACAACATCGAATTCTATTTTAGAAAAGTACTTATAGATCCAATGGTAAACTTGATTTGGTTCACACAGTTTTGTGCAAACCAATGACACCTAGCCATGATGGATTTAAGTACTTTATACTCTTTGGTGATGATTGTTCTATAAAAATGTGGATCTACTATTTGAAAATAAAGGATTAAGCCTTTAAAACTTTCAAGAAGTTCAAAGTGATTGTTGAAAATGAATTTGGTCAACACATCAGATCCCACTGCACAAATCATGGGGGGAATTCACCAGTAACAAGATTAATTTTTTTGTACAAGAAAATGATATTCATCGTTAAATGGCACTTTCACATACACCATAAAAAAATGTAGTTGATAAATGGAAGAAATATTGTTGTAGAAATGGTGATATGTATGATACATGACTCAAGCTTGACAAAGGCATTTTGGGCAGAAGTTACCAAAAATACCATATATTTTCTTAATAGAGTGCCCACTATAGTTCTTGATGGAGTAACTCCACATGAATCTTGGTCAGGGAAATATCCATCTGTGAACTATGAATTTGACTAAGAAGGGGAGATTAGTATTGTGTTAGTGACAAAATGAATAAAGCAAATTGACAAACAACACACTAAACTAACACCTTCATGCCTAATTACTAGGGGAGCTTAATTAAAAAAAAAATGATAAACACAACTAAAAAGTAAAAAAAAATAAGAATCCTTCACCTTCCTTGGATGCTCCAAATGCTTTTGTAGTAGTGGCTTGCTCAGCTTGTGCTCATGAAGTCTTCATCAAAAGAGGCTTGGCTATCTCCTCTTCTCTTTGGCACTTTTGGCTTTTCCTTGGCTTGGCTTAAAATCAATTTGGCATGGTAAGACTAATTGTAATAGATTTTGGAATCATTTGTGCATTATAACTTCACATTATCAAGACTTAAAATTCATGTGGTAAGGCCTCCTATTTATAGATTTTTGGAAATGGTTAAAATCAACATGAACCATCCATCTGAGGATTGAGATGTGTGGCTAAGGATTAATCCAACTTTGAAATTAAAATTTATAAATAGGCTCATCAATATTTTGGATAGAGGAGCAATTAAGAGCCATGGAGGGCTTTGATGAGGCATGGGGAGCATGAATCTTTATATTTATGGCATTTATGGCCTAGGGATGTCTTTCTCAAAAAATGAGATCACTTGATGATGCAGATATTCAATATTTATTTTTAAAAAAAATATTTAACAAGTTTCCATGGAATTATTAATTAGGCTCTAATTTGGTTTAACTGGATCTTAAGCATGATTAAGCACTTTATGCACAAATTACTGAAATTGATCATAATAGTTTGTTATTAGTCCAAAATTTGATTGGACTAGAATTGAGAGTCAATGTTAGATTCATTGGATCCGTTATCCCATTTAGGATGTTACCAACAATAAATAACAAAGGCAAATGTCTTGTTTAAGACATTTAATAGGAAAAAACAATCTAGAGCACCCAGGTGCAAAATTGGTATTTTGACTCGAAATGATCTGATCAAAGTTAGCTTGGCTATAAATTACACTACCCCATTTAATGATACCCTAGCCAAAATCGACACTTGAATATGTTGGTTTCACATCATTTATCATGTTTTAGTGTTTTAAAGCCAAATTATGCACTTTGGTGAAAATTGGTCAAAAGCCTAGTTGGAGGTCATTAGTGGCCAGATTTAGGTGTCTACAGTTTGCCCCTATTTGGGAAGGCATTGCAAGCTATAATCACAATAATTTATTCTCATATAATGAAAAGTTCCTATATGCCTACAACTTTAATGATGACAAACTAACTGTATGATGCTCCTTCGAGGGAATGGTTGGTAGAAGTAGGTCAGCAAACAGTCCCTCGAAAAGAAAAAAGTGAAATGAGGGGACCAAATAAAGTAAATATGATGGTGAAAACACAATGATTTTGAAAAAGTAATCAAAATCACTAAGAATGCAAGTGGGACAGTGTACAATGATTTGCCCAAAGGTGGTTATAAGCATTGCACATTGATAATGGTAACATGGTATGATAACACAATGATTTGCCCAAAGGTGGTTATAATCATTGAGAAGATGGAGATACTCCAGTTAGGATAGACAAAAAAGATAACAATGTGCCCTTATATAGGCCGAAAAAGTAAATTGGTGATAACACAATAATTTGCCCAAAGGTGGTTATAATCATTGAGAAATGTAGGTTGGATGGTGTGCAATGATTTTTCCATAGGTGATTATAATCATTAGACCCCGATTATGGAAAACATGATTGATCAGATGATTGATGATGGTAACTGAATCACAAAGGGTAAGGTTGAATTGGAACAGCCTACTAGTAAGGAGATGCTCATCCAAACTAATAAAGGTTAAAATTCTTTCGTGGTTAATTACTCTATTTGGGATATGATTGGGATTGAATCAATATGTCAGTGCCGAAGATATATTGATGCCACCATTATTGAATAGTCTTCTTGAATCTAAAGTTTGTTGTAGCATGTGTTGGTAGGCATCATGGTATAACATCATGAGGATTAGGCCAAAATATACATAAGGACTGACTCCCGTAATCTAGTACTCAATAGAAAACAATGTACCAATGATAGAAACCATGATGACAATGCAAACATATGAATATGGATGGATTTGAGTATAAGTGTGGGCAAGGAATCACCTAATGAACACACATCAACCAAATCAAGGTAATAGTGTTGAAAGCAAACAAACAAGTAGATAAACAAAAAAAAATAAGCAAAGACAAACAAACAAATAACACAATAGAAACCATACAAACATTTCCCCTAAAAATAGGTGATAACTTAACAAATGAACAAAATAGGAGAATAAAAGAAAAGGAAGGGGTTGGTCGAGCTATCTCCATATGCACTAGATCAAGAAGGTTCATTAGTGTTTTTGGTTTTTTCTAAAAATTTTATAAATGTTTTTGGTAATTTTAAAGTATCTCAACTTGATCAAGAATGATGAGATACTAAATTGTTTAAGCTTCTAAAATGGTGAGAGCATTCAAACTTAGCTTTCTTGTAAAATGATGAGAGATTTCAAACTTAGGTTTCTAGAAAATGGTGAGAGCATTCAAACTTAAGTTTCTCACAAAATGGTGAGAGCGTGGAAACTTAGGTTTTTCATAAAATAATGAGAGCATTCAAACTTAGGTTGTTTGAAAAATGATGAGAACGTTCAAACTTTTTTTTCTCAAAAAATGGTGAGAGCATTCAAACTTAGCTTGCTCACAAAATGGTGAGAGCATTCAAACTTAGGTTGCTCACAAAATGGTGAGAGCGTGGCTTAGGTTGCTCATAAAATGATGAGAGCATGGCTTAGGTTGCTCATAAAATGGTGAGAGCATGGCTTAGGTTACTCATAAAATGGTGAAAGTGTGGCTTAAGTTGCTTGTAAAATGGTGAGAGAATGGTGAAAAGGGTGATTGATCTGACCTCAACAAGTATCGAGCACTGCCTACATAGTCCTAGAGTAGAACCTCAAGTCATTATAGTTTTTCCCTATAGCAAAGGAATTTGACTAGTGTAGCAGTCAATTCAAACAAAATAGGCATAGTTGGTACAAAGGCATATTATGGCATAAGAAGTGGTAAGTTGGTATTCCAATGATCAATAAACAAATGTTGTGCCTAGTTTTCCTATAGGTGATTATAACTAGGACACAACGGCATGGAACAATGGTACTAATTTACTCAAAGGTGGTTATAATTAGTAGCAAGATTAGTGATAAAAAATGAATAAAAATGAAGGATGTAACTACCAAAACTTTTATCATACTGCTCCAAAATATGATCTCTGTTTGAAGTACTTGAAATAACTAATGAAATTGATCAAATTCTTTGGTGCTAAAAATGTGTAACGAATGGAAAAAATCAAGGTTAAATGAGCTAGGTAGATAGGACTTAGAACATGGTTGGTCGATAGAATGGGATAGTAAAGTAGATACAACTAACAGGATGGATAAGAATGATATTTGTACAAATAAGAATAGTAATAAAATGACACCACTAAAATGGTCCTTATAGATAATACACCTTAGCACTCAAGCAGAGTACTGCTTGAGGTGAATAATATTCATCTATTTAGGAAGTTCATCTTCTTCTAGTGGGGCAAGTTTGTATGCTCTTGATCCATAATTTGTATTAATTATGAAAGGTCCTATCTAGTTTGGTTTGAATTTACCTTTATGCTTCTTCTCAGCCATGGTATTCTTTTGGTTTTCTTTAAGAACAAGATCACCAAGTTCAAATGTTTTATACTTGACACGTCGATTGTAATGGCCTTTGAGTTAGTTCTGATATTCTTAAAGATTATTGAGTGCAGTTATGCATTTTTCATAAAGTAGGTCTAGCTCTTTCTAGTGAGCTACTCGATAATCATGATCATCTAGGACATGCTTGAAAGATATGCATAGTGAAGGCAACTCAACCTCAATGGGAAGGATGGCTTTTATACCATAAAAAAGTGACTATGGATTGGATTCTTTGGGGGTATGGTGATTGGTATGATATGCCCAAAGGGTAGGGAATATTTTAAGGTGTCAATCATGACTAACATCATTGATAATTTTTTTGAGAATATTGATGATGGTTATTCAATGCTTCAACCTAGCCATTACCTTGAGGGTAATATGTTGTAGAAAAAAGTTGTGTAATGTTATATTTGTTACATAGCTTGTCAACATCCTTGTTATTAAATGATAATCCATTATCAGATATAATGTCAGAGGGGATACCATAGTGGAAAATTATATGATTGAAGATGAACTTAGAAATTTGATTTCCAGTCACGTAAGTGAGGGGTAGAGCTTCAACCCACTTAGTGAAATATTCGGTGGTGGTAAGGATATGTTTATGCCCATAAGATGACGTGGGGTTGATTTTCCCAATGAGGTCAAGTCCCCATGTAGTAAATGGCCATGGTGTCAACATCAGTTTCAAATTTTGGGCTAGGGCATGAATCAAATTAGCATACAATTGACATTTGCCACATTTCTTTACATATGTAGCTACATCTATGTCTATTGTGAGCTAATAATAACTAGTACGCAAGATATTTTTGGATAGGAATGCCCCACTAGAATGAGATCCAGATACTCCTTCATGAACTTCTCTTAACACTAGTGTAGACTCTATCGAAGTTAAAAAATGAAGTAGAGTTCCATCAAAACTATGATGATAAAGGGTGGATCCAATTAGAGTATAATGAGTAGAATGATGAATAAAGGATTTGGTTTGTTTTTGAGATAGGTTAGGTGGTATAACTTGGTCATTAAGGTAGTTTTAAAGGTTTGAGTATCAGATAAAATTAGGACCAATGATATCACAAATCATTGCAACGGTCAAAGATTCATGATCTGGTGTGAACAAATTCTCAACAAAGAACTAATATTCTCTAGCTTTGTCTATTTGTCAAATCAGAGAGATGGTAGTAACCATGGAATCTATAGTTATATTATTGGCCCTTGGTATTTGCTCAAATTGAATGTTAGCATTTTTTACTTTAAGGTATTGACCATAGCCTTATATGGAACCAACTTGTCATATTTGGTTTGAAAATGGTTTATGACCTGATGATGATTAACTAAGAATCACCATAAACTTGGAGATGAGATATGTTCCAGTGTAATACCTTCAAAGTCCTGCAACAAGTGCTTCATACTCAGCCATGTTATTTATATAAGGAAAACTGATTTTGAATGATTTAGGGATTAGATCCCTTTGTGGTGTAATAAATAAGAGGTCTAACCCTGATCCATTTGCAATAAATGAATCATAAAAATATAGCTTCTAATACTACTCCTCAAGAGGTGTGTCAATGATAGTCATTATGGATTCACCAAGAAAATAAAATGTGAGTGGCTTTGTGTATATAAAGAGTGCTTCAACAAGTTGATCTTCAAGAACCTGTCCCTTAATTGCTTTCTAATTGACATACTCACTAAGAACCATGATCTGTTTGGCCATTATACCTTGTAAAACTATTTTGGATAGTAGATACTTGAGTGGATATACTTTTGAAATGACCATGGTCTTATTATTCAACATGTAATGGCTAGGTTTTTAAGCTGTGAAGACCATTGCTAGAGAAGATTTTTCAATAGGTGCATAGTTATGTTTATATGTGACCAAGGTACAGATTAAGTAGTATACTACATGATATTTTATATTGTTATCATGTTGAGCTAAAAGTGCCCCCAAGAAATTATCGATAGTTGATATAGATAATAAGAATGGCTTTCCTGGCATAGGAGGTAACAAAATAGGTGGATTAACTAAATATTCCTTGAGTTGTTGAAAATCTATTTGGCAGTGGTCATCCCAATGAAATGCAACACCCTTCCTCAGAACATGTGTAAATGGATGACACTTGTCTACTAACTAAGATTTGAAGTGTCAGATTGATTAGATCTTACCCTGCAAACTGTGAAGTTGTTTCAAATTGGTTGGTGGTGGCATGTCAGTTATAGCATGGAATTTGGTCAGATCAACTTCGATGCCTCTGTGAGACATGATGAAGCCAAGTAATTTTCCTAAGGTTACTCCAAACACACATATTTTTGTATTGAGTCTAACTTTGTATTCCCATAATCTTTCAAATATCCTACATAGCACTATTAGATGGTCGACTCTAGTTTTGGATTTTCCTAATATGTCATTGACATAGTCTTCAATAATATCATGCATCATGTCATGGAATATGACAGTCATGGCCCTTTGATAGGTAGTTTCAGAATTATTAAGACCAAATGACATTACTTGATAACAAAATGTTCCCCAAAGAGTCGTCAACATTGTTTTATGTTGGTCTAGTGTTATTCTGATCTGGTTGTATCCTGAAAATCCATCCTTGAGTGAAAAAATTTCATAACCCACTATGGAGTTGTTGATCATATCAATATTAGGTAATGGAAAGTCATCCTTAGGACAAGATTTTTTAATATCTCAAAAATCAGTACAAATTATGATTCCCTCAGGGTTTTTACTACTAGGTACAACATTAGATATCCATTCTGAGTAGTCAATGGACCAGATATATCCTACTTCTAAGAGTTTTTCCAACTCTTTCTTTACCAAAATAATAATGTGAGTATGCATCTTATATAGCTTTTGTTTCACCATTTTGGCATCAGGATTGACCATAAGGTGGAGTCCAAATCTGGCATGTTAGAATAATCCAATGAAAAGATATCTACAAATTCTCTCAATAGAGCTATTAAAGACTTCATGTTCTTCTTCAGTGAGGGGCATGCCTAATTTTATACATTTTGGGTCCGATGAAGTCTCGATGTTTACCTTTGTTGTATCTTTGACTAGAAGGGTCAAACCATTTTCTAGGATAGTAGGTAAAAACTTGCACTATTGGATGATATTAGGGTCCTCTGTTAGGACTTGATCTTCAACATCTCCTAGGCATGATGAATCTAAGTCCCCCAATAGGAGATCTGGTCATGTGATAAAAAATAGTAAAAAGTTCTTGAAAAAATAAATCAAATACTTGTTTTTGCACAAAATTGAACTTGAATCCACAGGAAAGTTCATCATTGGTGGTCTCCTAGTTTAAATTCGAAGAAGAATAAACACGCCTATCTAATTATACCTGAAATAGGTTTTCACCACTAGACTGGCCTTTATCTTTAATTTTTCCCTAGTTGGAAAGTGCATCGAAGAGGTTTTCACTTTTGGACCTCAATGTTTTATTTATTTATTTTTCGCTAAGGGTGTTCACTTGCTCTTCAAAATAGGCTTTAAGATCTAATATAATTGAGAATCCTAATTTATGATATCCCAATAGAACATTGTCTCTAAGGTCTAAAAAGTCACAGAATGCCTCATCATTCTGAAACTCATCAATTAACAAATTAGATTCTTGTTGGTCCTAATCTATCAATTGGGGATAGTATAACTGTAATGGGTTGTGACAAATGATTGGGGTAAGAGTACATATGGCATTGTTATCGAACATGTTAGTCTCAACTAGGTCATCAAGGTGAGGCTATGATCACTCTACTTCATTATCGACATCATCATCACTAACCAACGGTGATAAAACTCAAATAAGATATGTGGGGTCACCCCCAGGTGATTTAAATACAAGTCCATAGGGTATTTTGTACTTAGTCATGGAAATTGGTTCTATAGTTCCTTATTGATTTAGTTTGAGGCCTCTTCCTTCATAATATTGATGCTCTATGATCTTATTGGGAATTGGATATTTTGTACTTCTATAATAATCAGCTTGGTTGTCATTGTACAACCATGATTCATACCCTTCAAGAGGGTCTAGTTCTAGGCGAGATGCTGGTAAAAACATGATAGTTCCCTTATCTTTATTCTTTTGTTACCAATGCATGTGTGGGGTAATTTTAGGTCAGCCAAAGGTATTTGGATTCTTAGGAAGATTAGCAATATGGAAGGTATCATGGATCACATACTCCCCTGTGTCATTATTTGAAATGGTGAAATTATTGGAAGCTTCAAGAGGTAGAATGTGGGAAAGGGAATCCAAGGTATTAATATCTATGCAATTATCCTATGGAGGATCAATAAGTATGGCCTTTCCTTTATCCTTATTGGGACTTAGATTCTTGTTGTATTGGCAATTATAGCTTTGAAACTCGGCCTCAAGATGTTTGTAGTGTTCATATGGGTGTAAGTCTCTTATAATATTAACTTCCATCCCTAAGTGGGAGAACTTGATATATTGGTGTAGCATTGACGAGACTGCATGAATCTCATGTAACCAATTCCTACCTAGAAGCATATTATATGACAACTCAAGATCAAGCACATGGCAAAGTGTATCATGGGTCAAAGGTCCAATGATAACTGGTAAGCTAATGGTGCCTTGTGATTCTCTTTCCTAATTATCATAGGATTTGATAGTTATCATTTCTAGATGGAGATCTACCATTGTGTACCCAAGAATCTTGATGAGCTTTAGAAACACTATGATGAGGATTGATCCATTGTCTATAAGGACATGTTTCACTTTATGCCACTTTATATAAACTTCTATGTACAATGGACTATTATGGAGCGGGCCAAGGGAAGACATATCACTTTGGTTGAATGTGACTTATTGGGCTGGATCTAGGTGTCTAACCAAAGCTTGAAATATATCAAGGGATATGTCACTGATAAAAGTGGATTGGTTTAAAAACTCATTGAAAATGTTCTTGTGGATTGTTGTTCATAGTAAATCTAAAATAGAAATTTGTGATGGTTTCTTCTATAATTGTTTTAAAATATCAAACTTCTTATCTTGGTCAATGATGAATGGTTTATTTTGAGGTTGAATGGTTGGTTAGATAATAGGCAAAATGGCAGATGGTTGTGGGCCTAGGATAGTAATCTTTGACCTTCAAGTTGTGATTGCACAATCGAGATTGGATGTCAGAATATAATTGATAAAAAATGTTGGGAATGGTGTGGGACTAGATATGATAGGTCTCAATTACCAGTGCACTTGTATGTGGTCACATGGCAAGGGTGAATTATCGATATAAGGTCCAAAAGTAGAAGTCTCAATATACTGGTTCACCTGTGTGTGTCCCATGTCAAGGAAGGAATATCCATATAATTTGGTTGAGTGGTATTGTTTAGCAATGGTCTAGATTTATTATTGCTCGGTCTAGGATTAATGGAGATGGTATTAATGGTACCCCCTACAACATGACCTATAATCTTGTTGTAGTCATATGAAACTACATGGTAGGTTTGTTGGTTGTTACCAGTTTGACCTTGGTTTTGTCCATTGCTATAACATTATGGGTTTTTATATTGATTCTAATAGTTTGGATTTTTATTTTGATACTATTGATTTTGTTTTTGCACCGATCAGTGTTGTTGTTGTTAATTGTTATACTGCTACTATGTGTTATGTTGGGAAAAGGGGTTTTGATAAATCTCAAGAGTTTGATCAGAGGTGGAATCACCATTATCCAATGTTATCTCCCCATTCTCCAACATATTCTCAATCAAATGCTTGATTTCACACATCTTCATAGATTATGCCCGTTGACTCAATGATATTCATAGAATTCATTTTCATGATACCAATCAAGATAAGAAATGTCTTGTGGGTAACGCTTTGGTATAGGAAAACTAATCAAATAACAGTGGTAAGTTTTCAAAATATAGACTCAATAGGCTCTCTTAGGTCACTGAAGACATGATGAGTAATCATAATTCTTCTCAGAGGAGGGGTTTGTAATGGTAAAGGTTATTATATTTATTGCACAGGTCTCAGTTAGTGTGCTTGTGGCATTGGTTAGAGAGGTTGTTGGGTAGGAATAAGATAAAAATGTGGTACAAATGATGTTTACACTATTTGGATATAATGTGACTTAGTTACTCCATTACCCATAACATTCCTATTATGCTTGAATTGCTTTGGTCTATCTTGGTTATTGACTTGTGCTAGTTGTGATGCTTGTGCTTGGATTAGATATTGGTTTTGGACACTTCCTTGATTGGTACCTTGATTCTAATTAGTTGACATAATCTTGATGATCCCTTTATTAATAAGGGTTCACTCAATCAAGAAGTCTTTGTCGATGATCTCCTTGAAAGTATGTGCATATTGTAGTTCCAGATGATAAGCTATCTCACTATGCAAATGTTTAGTAAACACAATGGATAATTGTTTATCTAATTAACTGTGGGTGAATCACATTATAAGGGATCTCTATCATTATAGATAACTTTCAAAAATCTCACCTACTTTTTTTTTTGCTTTTGTTAAGTCAACCAATGAAATCTCATGCTTGAGATTATAGGAATAGTGATACACAAATTTATTGGAAAGATCATCAACATTTGTTACTAAATTCTTGGTCAATTTTAAAAATCACTACAAGGCTTGTCCATCCAAGATCCTTGGAAACAACAACAAAAGGTATATATCACTATATGGTACTAGTTGACATGCAACAAAGAACTTGGTTAAATGGGCTTTAGGGTCACCTTTCCCTTTGTATTTGTCAAATTTTAGTGGTTTGTATCCTAGAGAAAATGGTATCTAAAATTACTCCATGTTTAATGGATAAGAACACACATCATCCAACTTAAACTTTTTAGTTTGTTTCTCAGCCTGAATGGCAACAATTGCATCCTTCATCTATTATAATTCTTGGGATAGGAAACTAGAAGGAACATTAGTTTGAGGGAGAATATTGGTTTGGATAGATGGTTGGGAGGTCACAAGTGGGACACTTTAACTAGGGTATGATGGAGATATTTGTTAGGATATATTGGTTTTGTTAGGAAATGGACTAAAAATATGCATATGTGGATTATGATGTACTTGAAATTACACATTTGGTTGTGTGATATTCTAGTTTGGGTTGGCTATGAAGTTTTGAATTATAGGATTTTGTGGTTGGGATGATTGATATAACTATATTTTTCTTATTGTGGTTGAAAAGGGACATGTTGTCGACTAATCAAACTTTAATGTTGAGTGGGAACTTGTGAACCAAGACCCTGTCTCTGAACTTGTGGCACATTTTGAACTGATTATTGTCTAGTAGGTACTTGAGAAACATGAGATCCTCCTTATTTCATGAATCCTTGTTGAGAAGTGACTGCATGTTAAATATTTGACATCTGTTGATGACCAATATTTACATGTTGTTGGTTAATCATCATTTGGTTTTGGATTGGTATACTAGTCTATGACTGAAGAGGTATGTTTATCACTACCTGACAAAGTGAAACATTAGTTACCCCTTGGTTAGGTGGAAAAACATTCATCTTTTATTTCCTTAGTATACTAGATTGTGCCTACTATTATGTAATACTACTTGTCCCTTATTGAGGATGAGTAGGATTCTTCACATTCGGTTATTGAGGCATGACATTGGTTGTCAGTTGACTACCTAATCCTATTGGTTACATGATTGATGAAGCATCTGGTTGAGGTTAGGATGTATAAACTCCTACTCCCCAGTGTGATGGTATACTCATGGTATTAACTACATGCACATGTTGTTGACTAGTTATTTGTACATTAATACCACTTTGATTTGGATTGGACATTTTTTGCACATTGTCCACTATATTTTTCTCATTATTCTATGTAGAAGTAGAAGACACTTCTTCAATAATGGGCATATGTATCAAGTTGTCTACCAAAGTGCTTTGCATGAATGGGTCTAAACTCTAATTTTCTTGTCCAGTTAGCTATATCAAAACTCCTATTGAAGGAACTAAGTCAATAAAAGTTTTGCTCAACATGATCATCTGATTAAAATTATGTGCTAGATTCAAGTAGGTTTGATATGTCATCTACATTTGGTTAAAGTGGTCTTCCATGAGGTTTTTTCCTCTATTATGCATATAATTTCCTAATATGTTGTTTGGAATAGAGCCAAAGGATTACTAGAATAAGCAAGTTGATCATAAATTATGTTGTGGGGCATTCTTACTAGGCTTGGTAAGTTCTCATGGAGGAAGTCTGATAGAAACTTGGCCCTTGCTTCTATGGCTCCAACCAAAATCTCATCTTTGTTCTCCATTAAATGATGCTCAAATAAAAATGGATCATATGTGGAAGGTGTATTAGTAGAGTATGACTATTGTAGAACTAGTTCGCCAGCTATGGGTATTGTAGCTAGGTATTGTGTGGTTTGTTCTTAGTCTTGTTTTGAATAAGGTGGTGTATTAACCAAATAGTTAGCCAATGGATCTTGGCTTTGTACCCCTAATTGAGTATTATAAGATGGATATAGATCCATCTCATAATCAATATTATCTGCATAGGGGTCTTGCACCATTTCTTCCTGCACAACCACATTACTAATCCCTAGATTGTATATGATTCCACTATAAGTGTAGGAATACATGTTGGGATCTATAGTAAATATTTTCACAATAAAAGGCCAATGATTTCTACAAAATCTAAAAATACAATGTCTAAAAGCTGATGTTCAAACTTGGTCTAGATTCATCAACATGATCAAAAGGTTTATGCAAAGTTTTATGATAACTCAAGCTAACATTAAGTGTCTAACATTACACATCTTACAGAAAAAATATTAAGTGAATGACCCAAAAATCAAAATGCCAAACACTAAGGTATAAGTGTTTCAAATCAATCTAATCTAGGAAATTAAAAGTTGCTAGGTCTTTTGGCCAAAATGTGGCATCAAAATCTAAGTTCAAACAAGGCATGCACTAGGACTCTTGGTCAAATGACGTCAAAAGCTAGACTTTGAAATAGATTAAATTTTTAATCTAACAGATTTGAAACACTTCTAACAAACACTAGGCATTTGATTCTTGGACATGGACTAAATCAAGTAGGTATAAGGTATGAAACAAAAGGCAATTTAGAGATAGTTTGTTTTCCCATAAATAATGGTATAAAACTTGGTTATTTTGATAAATAAGCTAGAAAAAAAGTTAATGAGGTAACTATGATAGACAAAGGTTCACAAATATAGGAACAAATTTGAACTCTATACAAGAGAGCCTATGAAACAATATCTGAAATGTTTTGGGCAGCATAATAGTGCTAGACTACCCAAAAGATGTGATAAAATGATTGTTTCAAAAACTCTCTAAGGCAAAGATAATTTCTCACAAATTTGATAGCATAACACTACCTTTCTTGACTCAAAATGTTGTGGTGCATAGACTCAAAGTGCAAGTGTTTAACACAAAATGACATAAGTCTATCAAGTGGTGATAATAATCATAATTCTTAAATGGCCTTCAACCCAAATTGGAAATTGAACCTAAGTTCCCTTAAGTTTAGTGCAAATGGTGATCCCACTTAACACATCAACCCTATGAACTTATGAAGGTAAAATTTCAAATTTAAATTATAAATGAAGGACTTAAACAAACTTTGGCAAAGGTCTAGACTCAATTAGGTAGCATAACTACACCAAAGTGGATGATATGACTCTAAGTTTTGATGAACTTTGAACAAGGAAAATTGATGATTCACATGGGCAACATAATGCCTCCTTCAAACAAAATTGAGGACCATGTGTTTGGTTTGTATCATTTGTTTACACCAAGTTTTGACTCCAAATAAGACTTTAATCTAGGATAAAACCAACTAATTAATCACTCTTAGATCCTAAAATGACAAGGTTGCTTGGTATTGTTGGAATTCATTAATATACATCATTTGAGAGGGTTTTAAGTGTTCATCTAAAAGTAAATGTGGATTATATAGTAGGGTTTTTACATCTCCCCCCTTCTCTCAAATGACAGTACTATGACATAGACCTTGAGGCTCACTTTACACCAATAAT
Organism: Torreya grandis; assembly: GCA_037957365.1. NCBI lineage: Eukaryota > Viridiplantae > Streptophyta > Pinopsida > Cupressales > Taxaceae > Torreya > Torreya grandis. The sequence continues at coordinate 1,272,434 of JARHVA010001037.1, read as the reverse complement.
ACTTCCATGGCAAGTGGTGATTTGTCTAAGATCTACAAGTTTTTGAACATTCTAGGGGAATCAATTACACAATGACTTTCATGTCAAACAATGTAAAAAAAGAATGAATTTTGGGTCTGTACCACTTAGATTGTTGCAAAAAGGTCTAGTCCTTTTTACAACCACTACATCCTATTGTTCGCTTAGTGTAGTGCAATGTCCAAAGTGCCACTATATCTTGTGTACAACTCTAATATGGAGCCAAATTAAATCAATGTTGGGAGATGAAACCCTGGGTCAAAGCTTCCCTAAAGAACTTACAGGAGGTAATGACATCCCTCTCATAAGCCAAGTTTACATGAAAAAAAGAAAGCATAAAATAGGAAGATTTTAGGGTCATTGTCAAGGTCACCCAATACTTTTGTGAGTTTTTGGGGAGTGATTTAGATGATATTCTTTCTATGCCTTGGACTAGGCAATTTACAAATAAAGAAAGTGCTTTTAATTCCAAGGGTTCCTAAAGGGGACAAATGGAAGAGCATACATGCAACATCCTTGTGTTTTGTGAAAATAAAGTGCTAATTGAAATAATGAAAACAAAATTGACAATTGTGTTCAATTTTAAGCCCAAATGAAAGATTTCATGGTGTTCATTTGATTCCTTGGTCTTAAAATTGTGAACTTTGAAAACTAATGCTAAAAAAAAACTTAAGCACCTAAATGTTATATTAAGCACCAAAATAATGTTCCTAGTTCATTTTAAAGCATGTAAAAGATGATCTAAACATGTTTTAGCAATTTTAGAAGCTGGTCCTACAAAAAAAACATTAATATGTCCTTTAGCCTTGAAACTACTTTAAGTTTGAAATAATGAACTTTGAAAAATGAAGTCTCAAATTTGACATAGTGGTGTAATCTCACTACTTGACAGAGCAATCTTGCTACTTACAAGATAATCCTACAACTTTAAGAGTCATGGTATTGTAACTAAATGCTAACCATTTAGTCACAATATCATGACTTTGAATGATAATCCCACTACTTATAGGATAATCTTATAACTTTAAAACTTGTGGTATTATAAACCATAGGTAGTTTGGTCACAATACCATGACTTGGTTTGACGATCCCACTAGCAGCAGGACAATCATGCCACTTCATGAGTTGTGGTATTATCACTTAACTACTAACAATTAAACAATACCATGACTCAGTTAAGCAACCCTGCGAGTTGCAAAGCAATCCTGTGACTTTTAAAGTAGTAGTATTGTTAACCATACACAAAAATACAAATTTAGTTAGAAAATAAAAATGGATAAGCATAATATCATGAGTCTGAATGATAATATCATGAGTTATAGGACAATCTTGTGACTATGTCTAGTCAAACCCACCACTTACAGAAAAATGTGTTTTTCTTGATTTTTTCACTCTTTTGAGTCTCCCACTCTAAGATTTTACATAAAAAAGTTAGTGATTTTCTTAAGGGAGGATTGTGATCAATTTTATGATGCTATTCAGGTCCCACTAGGCATTCCATTATGTGAACTAGGAATTTGACTAAGAAGGGGAGATTAGTATTATGTTAGTGATAAAATGAATAAAGCAAATTGACAAACAACACACTAAACTAACACCTTCATGCCTAGTTACTATGGGAGCTTAATAACAAAAATAAATGACAAACAAAACTAAAAATTAAAGAAAAAAAAGAATACTTCACCTTCTTTGGATGCTCCAAGTGCTTTTGCAGTAGTGGCTTGCTCAGCTTGTGCTCATGAAGTCTTCATCAAAGGAGGATTGGTTATCTCCTCTTCTCCTTGGCACCTTTGAATTTGGGTTGGCTTGGCTTGGAATCAATTTTCCATGGTAACATTAATTTCAATAGCTTTTGGAATCATTTTTACATTATAAATTTGCATTATCAAGACTTAAAATTAATGTGGCAAGGCCTCCTATTTATAGATTTTTGCAAATGGGTAGATTCAACTTGAATCATCCATCTCAGGATTAAGATGTGTGGCTAAGGATTAATCTAATTTTTCAATTAAAATTCATAAATAGGCTCATTAATATTTGAGATAGAGGAGTAATTAAGAGACATGGAGGAATTTGATGAGGCATGGAGGGCATGAATCCTGATATTTGTGACATTTATGGCCTAGGGATGTCTTTCCCAAGAAATGAGGTCACATGATGATGCAAATATTCAATATTCATTTATAAAAACAATTATTCAACAAGTTTTCATGAAACTATTAATTAGGCTCTAATTTGGTTTAACTAGCTCTTAAGCATGATTAAGCACTTTGTGCACAAATTACTCAAATTGATCAAAATGCCTTATTATTGGTCCAAAATTTGACTGGATTAGAATTGAAAGTCAATTTTATATGTGTTGGATCCGTTATCCCATTTAGGATGTTACCAACAATAAATAACAAAGGCACATGTATTGTGCAAGAGATTTGATAGGAAAGAGCAATCTAGAGCACCCAGGTGCAAAATTGGCATTTTGACTTGGAATGATCTGATCAAAGTTAACTAGCCCATAAATTACACTACCCTATTTAATGACACCCTAGCCAAAATTGGCACTTGAATATGTCAATTTCACATCATTTAGTGTGTTTTAGTGTTTTTAAACCAAATTGTGCACTTTGGTGGAAATTGGTCAAAAGCCTGGTTGGAGGTCATTGGTGGCTAGATTTAGGTGTCTACACCATCTATAACACACTTCAAGTTTTTGGATGTCAATAAAGTATGCACATTCCTAGTGCGGAATGGACTAAGCTTGATAAGAAAGCCAAAAATATGTGTTCTTAGGGTATAGTGAAGAATTACTTGCCTATAGAGTCATGGATCCAAAAACCAAACAAATTTACACCATCATAGATGTTGAATTATTTGAAAAGAAATAGGTAAAATTTCCTTCTACAAGTGCACCTGATAAACAAATCAACCCCATAAAAAATATAAAGATGGTGATTTCCCAAATGAATACAATAATGATAATGGGAATAATAGTACAACTCCACCACCCACAAGAATTACTTAATGCATGCCTAAATGGTATACTAATACTCTTAGAGATGCAAAGTTGGATGGTGTTCCAAGCACATCCACCACTAGACCAAAGACTCACAGTATGGTTCGTGGTGATGTCAATTTGGCCCTAATGAGTATAGTTGTTGAATTTAGCGATCCCTCTACAATTCAAGAAGCCCTATAATTGAAACCTTAGAAAGATGCCATAGATGCAAAATATAATTCACTAATGAAAAATAGAATATGGTAGATTGTAGATCTTTCAATAGGGAAGAAGCTAACCAGATGAAAATGGATCTTCAAGATGAATTACAAAGCATATGGTAGTCTCGATAAGCATAAGGAAAGACTAGTTGTGAAGGGGTATGTTTAGAAAGAAGGCATTGAATATGAGGAGACATTTTCTCCAATAGCAAAGATAAAAAAAACTAGGATGATTTTTTCTCTAGTTGCATAGATTGGTTGAAAAATCCATCAAATGGACTTGAAAAGTGTCTTCTTTAATGGGGACTTACAAGAAGTCTACATGACTCAACCAAAAGCTTTTGTTAAATATGGAAAAGAAGATAAAGTTTGTAGACTTATCAAATCATTGTATGGTCTTAAATAGGCTCCCAAGGCATGATATATTAAGATTGATGATCATATCTTGAAACATGGATTTGAAAGGAGTCTATATGATCCAAATCTCTACCTCAAACAACAAAGGGGTGAGACAGTGATTATAGTTATAAATGTCAATGATCTAGTCATCATTGGTAGTTCAGTGAAGATGATTGAATAGACAAAGAAAGATTTGATTTGATCCTTTGACATGACAGATCTTGGGCTTCTGCATTATTATCTTGGTTTAGAAGTTTGGTAGAGAGAAAATCAAATTTTTGTATCTCAGCTCAAATATGCCAGGACAACACTCAATAAATTTTAAATGATGGATAACAAACCATTTGCCACACCTATGGACACAAAGCTTTAGTTGTCTCAAGTAGATCTATCACCACAAGTAAATGAAACTCTATATCGACAATTGATGGGGAGTCTCATTTACCTGACCTACACTAGGCCAGACATCATCTATTCTATCATTTATCTCTCAAGGTTCATGTAAGAGCCTAAAACTAGTCACTGGAAAGCAATAAAGCAAGTATTGAGGTACATAATAGGAACTATTGATTTTGGCCTAGAATATAAGAAGAATGATAACTTCTTCTTGATTGAATACTCAAACTCATACCATGCAGGGAACATTGATGATAAGAAATCCACTTAAGGATTTATATTATTTTTAGGATCTAAACTGATATCAAGGGTGAGTAAGAAGAAAAATTGTGTTTCAAGGTCCTCTATAGAATGAAAATGTCATAATGTAGGAGGATTTATCTGTGAATCAATTTGTCTTAGATGTATACTTGAAGGATTTGGATTATTACAGGATCAACCAACAATTCTTCATGTAGATAATGAAGGAGTAGTGAAGCTTGTTTATAATCCAATGTTTCATGAACACACTAAACACATTGAGGTGAAAGTTTATTTCATCTATGAACATGTTCATAAAAACAACATCTAGCTCTAGTATTTCCCAACAGATCAACAACATGTAAATATTTTTACCAAATAACTTATGCAAGAAAAAATTGAGGCATTTAGAGAATTTCTCTCTTGTTCACTTGAGACAATGTTGAATTAAGGGGGAGAATTTTAGGGTGATTAATTCACCATTAGATAATAAATGAGTAAAATTTAACTACTCATATTTAATTGTAAGATGGTTATTTACCCTAGTTAGTTGTTAGATTAATATAGGTAAAATAAATATTTTATGCAATATTTAGTAGATAGTGGTTTGAGAGAATAATCTATTTCTTTTATTATTGTTACTCCCTATGATTTTGGGAATATGGTTGTTGTAACCAGTGATCTATTAGAATCATGCTTCTATATATAAATCCGAAGCTATTGTAATCATTTTGTTGATGGAATAGAATTGAATGAATTCATATTGATTCATTCTCAAGAGTTTTAAGCTCTAGATTTGTTCTCAATTCTTGGAGGAAAGAATCCAGAGTGAGTGGTAACTATAAATAGCTAATGTGATATATCAAGAGTATATGTTCCACCATTTACCATTGAATTTCAGAATGTAGAATGCCTCAAATATCAAAATACAAAGAAAGGAACCTGTCTAAAATAATATGAACTTTCTAAAAATATAAATAAATCCAATTTTTTTAAAAAATTATTCCCTGAAGAGTAATTTTATGAAAAATCATAAACTTTTAATAATTTGCTCAATAATGATCTCCAAAACCCTTTTTTTTTTAATACAAACTCCTTGAGTGATGCTCCAACTCCAATAAAAATTTGTAGAAAAATTCACCATGGTTTGAGAGATATAATGGGAAAAAAATCTTTGCCAAAATCAAAGCTCTGATTATGCTTGTTACGATATTTCTTCATAATCAGAATAAATAAAGAAATTAATTCAATAATGAAACTATTGACTAATTTTGACTTTTAGTCAAAATAGGACACCTCTAGTAAAAAAACTTCATTTTTAGGCATATAAGGGGGTATAATATATTGTTTTAAGGTGTTTCATAGGTCAATTAATGTTATACTAGTTTTGGTCATTTGTTTTCTAGGTCCATTTATCATTTTAAATCATTTTAAGGGTAAAAAATGGTGCATTTAATACTTTGTACATGTTTTTTGAGAAATATGCCAATGTAAATGCATTATGTCATGCCCTTTATATCCACAAAGGTCTTAATTAACTAACAAGACTGAAAAGTCACAGGTTAATTAGAAGAAAGTCAATTTTCCTAAAGAAGAGGAAGAAAATGACACATGTATGGATCCTTGGGAAGAGTGCCACATGTGAGGAGGCCATGTAATATCTCTCCACTTTCCCAATGCTCAAATACATTCTTTGAGTGACTTGAAACTGACATTTCTTACTCAAAACTATTTTGCTTTCTTTTCACCTTTCTTGGCAGATTGAAGTGACTTGTAGGTTTTTGCTTGGTATGACCAACATAGAGGGTTTAAAAAAAATAATTATGGGAAGTTGTTATAAACTAGGATACCTTAAAATAAATATAATAATTTTGAGAATTGGTCAAGTTTGCTTCATGTACCATCCATTCAAAGTGGACTATACAAAACTGCCTACTTATCTATGCACCCTTCAATTTTTCCTTCATTATGGAAAATTCTATACAAAAAAATTGTTTATATTGATTCCAAATATTTTTTACTTACCCATATAATTATTTTCATGATTGGTTTCAAGTTTGGATTTATTTTCATAAGCTAAATACCTTCAAATTTGTAGACTAGTACATTTTTGTGTTGATGGGTAGATTTATTTTGTTTTCTAAGTTTCCATGTTTTAAAAATGGTTATAGAGGGTGGTATCAGTTTCATAAACATTTTTTAAAGTTTATTATGGTTCCACTCATCTTTAAAATCAAATTTTTAATGCAAGTGTCATAGTTTACAAGCTCATTCATCATGCTAGCAGTCATGTTAGATATCCTACCAGCTCTACTCCACATGTGTACAAGTGGTTTCGGTATGGAAAAGGTTTTTTAATCTATTTTCAAAGGTTCTTGATGGAGAGAATATTTTTGAGTATTATTTAGTGCATTTTGAGTTGTTTTGAACCACTTTTCCACCATGATTTGCCACTTTTTACCCTCACTATCTACACACAACCACCTATAGCATTGCTGACATCATCCTTGGGAGTGAGAATGTTTCATATGTTTCTAATCCTAAAATATATATAGATGTGTATTTCCATGTGTGATGGAAGAATTATTTTAGATTTATATGATGACTACGTAAGGTGGAAGTCCTTCTCAAGATAATGACTGAGTATTTAGGGCTCATAATCTTTATTTAGCAAAACAAAGGTCTTGAGACTTTTGTAAACTTATGAAAACATGACTCTTAGGGTTTCTCATACATCTTAAGGATTTTATCCTCTAGTACTTATATAGGACAAGATGTGCAAGTTTTGAAGAGATGGTGGAAATTGGAAATGGGAGTTTTTGAGGTCTAAAGATGGCCTCAAACACACTAAAACCAGTCAGTGATCTCTATAGGATATGAACCTAAAAATAATCCTTTCAACCTAATGTGCAATAAAAAAACATACTTATATGATCAATGGTTTTAAATAGTGGAAATAGTAATCATGATCTAAAATTTCATTGATAAAATTTGTCATAGATAGTCTAAGGTCTTGATCTCTACCTACAGGCATGCCTATTTCTAATTATCTCCACCTACAACTAGCTTAGTACTCAGAATTGAGAAAGGGTTCACTTGCAAAGTTTAAGGTGTAATGGAGAAATTATTGATGTATGAAACCTAATTTCATGAATGGTAAACATCATAGAGCTATTGATGATTGTATGCACTTAAAATTTCTCACTCCATTATAGTCGACTAATATTCCTATTAGTCGACATTAATTCCGCTTAATTATTTTATTCTACTAATTAATCCTATTTTCTAAATCTTTATGTAATGTCTCCCTTTACCATTATATATCCATTAATCTTTATTCATCCCATCCCTTCATTAATTATTCCTAATATCTCATTATCCTAATCTTATTTGACTTATCCAATATATAAGAATTTAAAATTCTTATAACCCCACCTACCCACCTACTAAGCTACTCCCTAGTTCTTCCTACATCCCTAGGATCATAATCCTCATTTAACCACTAATAAACCCCTATCACATACTAATCGACTCCCTAATCCTACTAGCCAATTTAAAAATCATATTTATTCACCTAACACCCTAACTATCCTATCATATTAGCTATTCCTACAATCCTATGAGCCCTAATATTCATTAATCACTAACTAACTTCCCTCATTATCTCTTAAAACCTATTCAGAAACCTCTAAAATTGGAGAGAATTATCTAATTCTCTAGAAGTCTCCAATTCTAAAGACTTCTACTAATTCAAAAAAATATTTCTAAATTTCCCTCCATTGGCCTATTTAAACAACACTCCCTCCACTCTCAAAGGCATCTAGAAAACTTGTAGAAAAACTATGCCAAAATCATTCTTAAAATCTTATTTCATATCCATAATCAAGTCATCAAGCATCAACCATCCAAAATCAAGCTATCACTTGGTCAATCTGGGTCTAAATCATATATTTATAAATCTTGGAAGGAGGTAACGTAGAGCAAGGGAATCTGGTAAACTCATTATCATTCTAATTTGCTTTATAATTCCTTCCTATTGAATAGTTTATGTTCTGAGTTTGGATTTATCTGGTTTAAATTCATAGAGAGTTCAAAAATATTCTACATATTTGTGACCACAGTGGGATGGATCCTCTTGAAACTAATAATTGGTGCTTTTGAGTGAGTTCTTATTCAAAGTTGTAAGGCATGTTGAAGAAGAATTTCTCATTTTTAAATTTAAAAAAATTTCATTTTTCATAAAAATGTGTTGTAGTTTGATAACCTGCTCATTGTTCATGTAGAATTTCATAAAAACATTTTTGGGTTTTGAACCTCTATTTTTCATCTTTCTGAAACATTTTATGGTTTGTTATTTCATTGAATATTGAAAAAGATATAGCTATTTGAATATCACTTTTCTATGTAAGATTTTATAAAATAAAATAAGTTAAATTAGATTAAATTAATTAATGAAAAACTTTTTTTTCAACAAATGCATTTTATAGTCCATTTTTTTAAAGACATTTTGTTACTCATGTCACATGGATCGTGTATATTCTCACGATTTGCAAATTGCAAACTTTGGTCAAAATCGGCTTGTATTTTAGATGCAACTGTCAGGAGGAATGTTTTGTAACTTAGAAGCAATTCACACCAGGCCAAATTTATAGCCAAATTTGTTGCTTGTTGTATAAATCGGTTCTATTTTCTATAGATTGCAAAACATTTTTCAGGTCTTTATTGCCACGAGATTGTCCCAACATTATATGGTAAGCACAACCCTGATTTGAAGCCATGAAATTGACATCAATAACTTTGGATTTTTGTTTATATATATATATATATATATGAATGACTAGCTTTGAATATACATCAATTATATTACTTTATAATGATGGTAAAATAGGATTTTTTTTAAACATTCTATATTGAAGTTTTAAATTTCATAGTTTGCAAAAATATAACTGAAACACAACACTATATTCTAATAGTTTATAATAATTTTATTTTTGTTTTTTGTTTCTGAATCTTCACCGTCTCTATGGTCCATGCATCATTATAACTTTGTTTTCATTTGTTGAAACCATATTTATCCCTTTACTGCACACAACCGTGGCACTTGACCACCGCATTGTCAGTCAAATACCACTGTTAATGTCATATGTGCCTTTTAAAATTTTATATCTAACATGCTGTGTAACAAGAAGACCTCTGAGTAACTGCAGGAAGCAAAAGAAAATTTCATTGCAAATCATCTTTTTATGGTAAAAAAATCAGCACATAGGATTTGAGTGGCACATTTAATAACCGGATGTGAAGGTAAGGTAGCTTGTGAGAAACACTTAATAAATAGAGTTGGCCATTACTTACACAAGGATGAATGCTATGGATGCATGTCAATAAATGAATAATATATGTGTGGTGCACCATTTGAGGAAAGCTTGATCTCTTTATTATAATTAGACGGTTATTTGGGATGATGCATAGTATTAATTAGTGTTCTAGGTTTTTACTATTTCTATGCTATTTTCGCTTTCACATTCAAAGAGAGAAATGAGAAACTAAGAGATGGTCTAGGGTTAGAAGATACCTGGATGTAGTCTTGCGCACCGAAATCAGACGTTGGAAGATACTCCTCTTTGGCTGTGGAGGAATGACACCTGCAAAGAAAAAGAGACTAAAACACGAAAAATGTTAGACGAAGAGATGGTGGGTTGTCAAGCAAAAGCTTGATCCCTGAAGTACGAAGACTTCCTTAAGGGATATCAACCCACTGATTAAAAAACAAAATATTTGACGAAAGCAGAAATAATGAAAGACAAAATGAAAGAAATAAAAGACAAAAAGCAGAATGCATACCTGATATGTAGCAAACTGCTCTGCACAGTCACCAATGTCAGTCTCTATGCCGGCGTCGGTTAAGGAAGTGTGCTGACGTCGGTTAAAGTGCCAGCGTCGGTAGGGGTAATGATCGGCATCGGTCGGGGCAGCAGTTTTTAGACGGGGTCTGGTCGGTTTTGGACAGGGTTTTAGGATTGCAGAATAGTCTGAAGTTTTGTCTGAGGGTTAGGGAGCCAGTTTGGGAGTTAGAGGGATTGTTTGGGGGTTTGTGCATAAATCTAAGTAGAGTTACAGATTGTATATTCTAGACAGGGTGGATAGAGGTGATACGGGAGGAAGTCAGGTCGGGTCTGTGGTCTAAATCTAGATCGGGGTTGTGATAGCAATTAAAAACAATAACCAGAGAATAAAATAAAAACATAGAACAAACGCTTACCTGTTACACGCTAAAGATAGAGTAGGAGACATGATTGATGTTGTCGATGTGTTGCAGAAGTTTGATGTAGTAGACCTCCAACAAGATGACTGAGGTAGAATACCTGTACCGAAGAGAGAGAATACGAGAGATTGGATTGCAGATTGATTAAATGCAAAAGTTGGCTGATCGTTTGAATGAAAGGTTTGTTGATTGTCTAAAATGAAAAGGTTTGCTGATTGAAGGTCTGATAACCGATCGAGAAACAGATTGGCAACCGAATGATGAATAACAGATAATGGATAATCGATAACGGAACCTGCATTCGGGTCGAGAACACAGTGTTCAGGATAACCGATGCTAGCAGGACCGCCGACGTTGGCCGAGAAGTGACCGACGTCGGCGACGTCAGCCGAGTAGTGACCGACATTGGCAGATGCAGAATGGGGACAGAGGCTAACTTTAGCTCTTTGCTCATTTTCACATGCTGCCAGGGTCAAGGCTCGTGGGGAAATGGTCGACAGGGGTTAAATAGGTGTGGGAGAATAAAATGGGGGTTAAGGGGAGGACAACAAGGGTTAGACACAATTTTGGTGTCTACATTTGCCCATTTTTGTCTTGTTGGTTGTTCTGGACGAACTATAAGACAAAAATAGGAGTTGGTTGCCCCAGGTGTGGGATAAGGTCGATTTCGTCTTGTTGGTTGTTCGAATGAACTGCAAGACAAAAATAGGAGGTGGATAGTCTCGATTATAGATGAGGTATTCCCCCTCAAAGTAGGAGTTGAAGGAAGGGAACCAGGAATCGGGTGCTGATTTGACAAAAAGTTGATGAAAAAGGGGTGAGGGTGAATGCTGTAAAAGTCGTGATTGCATGCATACCACTTCATGAGATGGTCAGGTTAAATTGTCGCAGGTCAAGGGTCGAGGAGTGCCAAAATTGAAGTAAATGGGCCCCAGCATTTAGTCGTCTACTGATTGGGTTATTCAATCGAAGCTGAAGCTCTAATGGGTCATCGTGTTCCAGGTATCCCGGGTGCAGGAAGTGCTCCCAGAAACACGAAAATGTCACAAGTAGTGCAGATCAACTGGCTTGCAATCTTATACTTGTGAGGGTCTAAAATATAGTTTGCGCATAATTTGGCTAACCAGTCACGAGGTAGCATACAGGCAAAAAACAACCAAGGCAACATTGTCTTGGAAGTGGTCGAAGTCGAAGGAGATAGGCATGATCTCCAATGGTCATTGGTCGAGGTGGATGGATGGATGAAAAGATGTGGCTGAGCTAACCTCAGAAGACATTATGTGATCTGAGTGCTGCCTACATAGCCCTTATGTGCAGGGCCTCAGGCCAATGTAGTTCTCCCTAAAAGGGAGGAAAGGTTAAAGGGATGGAAGTGGTCTTGGTCGAGGGCAAGGTCATGGTCAAAAGGAGGAAAGAAGGTTTTTCCATCAGAGAGATGAACAAACAAGGGTGGTCGAGCTAACCCCAGAAGATGTCATGTCATCTGAGCGCTACCTACATAGCCCTAGTCTTAGGGCCTCAGACCAATGTAGTTCGAACTAGTTGAGAAGATTGGTCGATGATCGGTTTGGTCATGTGTCGAAATGATGAGGAAAAAAAAGATGTTACAGCCTTTTCCAAATGGTGTATTCTGCAACATTGGTTGAGGGGTATTTCATCCCTAGCAATTTTTCATATTCGTGATGGATGTATGCTAAAAATGAATTGAGGTCTATTTATGCTTCAGCAAGTATTGGTTTATGCTTAACATAAATTGCGTCTGGTCGATAGTTTCCATGTGTATTGGTGTCCATAGAAACTAGTGTGAATAGGCTATGGGAGTGGCTTGAAAAGAGAGTTGAATTGAGTTGATTAGGTTTGACAAGTGATGAAGTTGAATGTGACCAAAGTGTAGAAGAAGTGAAAGGCATATTTCTCTTTCATTGACAAGGACCAGAATGACAGCATAGATAGGGGTTATTAGAACCAAGAGCCCCATTCATACATGACGTCGTTGACCATATGTTGTGTTAGAGAGGTAATCGAATCACTTTGACATTAAAGTGAGCTCGAAGTCCCTTGAGCAAGTGATAGGAGGAGGATAGGGTAACCCATTTTAGAGCAGAGATAACTTTGCCCATTTTTATAGGAGACCCTGAGACAACTACAAGCCAAGTCCATGATTTTTTTTTTATGATTTTTTTTTTAATTTTTTGGTGCAGACTGATCAATGTGGGAAGTCTACATAGAGATATCATTTACTTGGTGGTCATTTGCGAGCCTGATCAATGTAGGAAGCTTCTAAGAAAGATTGTTGTTTGTAGCAAGAGTTAGTCATAGCCATCCTTCGAGGGAGTGGTCTATATTTTGCTTTATATATAAGGGCTTTGAATAGCTATCCTTCGAGGGAGCAGTCTATTAGCTACAACAATGATAATACATCTGTCCTTCGAGGGAGCAGTCTGACTTTTGATGTGATTTGGTGACCTTGGATATTTTGACATCTTGATTTGTTTTGACAGAAATGTGAGTCATGGACAAGACTATAGAAGGTCAAGGGCTCCCTTTTATTAGGACAAAGCATCCATACTGTATAAAAGGGGTATATAGGATTTGTTAAGGGGAGTAGGGTTGAAAAGAATGAAGACTAAGAGGATGGGGATTGCTCAAGGGATGAGCTCAAGGTAAATGTCAAGTGGATGAGTATTCAACTAATAGTAGAATGGGCGCAGATGCAACGCATTGAGAGGCTCAGGTTCTGGTCGTCCATCGAGAGAAGACAAACGATACATCCCTGATCCATACTTGTGCGTGATAATGAAAGGTCCGAGCCAATTAGGGGAAAACTTGCCTCATTTACTTCACTCCATATTGGTCACGTGTTGATTCTCTTTGAGGACGAGGTCTTCGATATTGAAATCTCATTCTCACAGATTTTTGTCATAGGCTCGCTTGATGCGATGTTGATAGACATTGAGATGGTTGAGGGAAGAAAGACGGTGCTCATCAAGTAACTCAAGTTGAGCTAAGCGATCTTGACGAAATTTATCATTAGAAAGAATGTCATGCAGAGAGATGTGGAGAGATGGGATCTGTACTTCGAGAGGTAGGACAGCCTCTGTTCCGTACACTAGAGAGAAAGGGGTAGCACCCGTGGAGGTTTAAATGCTAGTGCAGTAGGCCCACAAAGCGAAGGGAATGTGAATATGCCAATCCCTTCCAGTGTCGCTGACCACCTTCATGAGAATTTTAGTCAAGATTTTATTGGAAGCCTCAGCCTGCCCATTTGCTTGTGGGTAGTAAGGCGAAGAGAAACTGAGCTTGATGCCAAATGAGTCATAGAGTTTTTGGACAGTCTTGTTTTTGAAGGACTTGCCATTGTCAGTGATGATCTTATGAGGGATATCAAAATGACAAATGATGTGGGTGCTGATGAAGTCAACGATCTTGTCGGCTTTTGTGGAGATGAGAGGAATGGCTTCCACCCACTTGGTGAAATACTTGGTGGTGGTGATGATGGATTGATGACAAAGAGACGAATGAGGGTTAATCTCACCGATGAGATCTATGCCCCACTAAGAAAAATGCCAGAAATCTTGAGTGACTTGTAAGGCATGACTAGGAAGATGAAGCAATTGACACTTGATGCAATGCCGAACATAGTCGTTGCAGTATTGATAAAGGGTGGGCCAATAATAGCCCAGACAAAGGATGCGCTTGTCAACCGAGTTCCCACTGAAATGTCTGCCACAAATCCCATCGTGGACTTGCTTAATAGCTTGAGATGCTTCAGTGGAGGTGAGACAGCGAAGAAGGAGGCCGTCAAAGCCTCGCTTATAGAGAAGACCCCCTAGCATGGTATAGCGAGTGGTACACTTGATAAAAGTTTGTCGTGCATTGCTAGAGAGATCAGGAGGGATGACAGACAAAGATAAGAAGTCCACAAGTTGCTTATACCAATCATCTCATGGGCTAGAGTCTATAGTGTTGACATGATTAATGTTAGGAGAGATATAAGAAGGCAACGACACACGATGCACTGTGACAAAAAGTCTGGATGCAGATGAGGAAGATGGGATATGTGAAGTGAGAGAAGCCATGGTGTCAGCAAACTTATTCGTGGATCGAGAAACAGTCTGTAGGAGGTAATGGTCGAAAGATGTAAGGAGGATGCCAGCACGGTTTTTGTACCTTTGCAAAATTTCATTTTTATAGAGGTATGAACTGTTGACTTGATTGACGACGAGTTGTGAGTCGTCGAAGATATTGATGGACTTGATGCTGAGAGAAAGGGTGGTCTGAAGTCCCAAAATTAAGGCCTCATATTCAGCCATATTATTGGTATAATTAAAGTCAAGCTTGAAAGACAGAGGCATGGGCTCACCATCGAGTGGGATGAGAATGACTCCCGCACCTCCACCAAGTTGACATTTGGAGCCGTCGAAGAACATGGTCATTTGGTAGATAGTGTCATCGATGGAAAGCACGGTGATAGACTTGTTAGGACTCACACTGTAAAGGTTGATTGTTGGGAAGAGGGGCATCTACCAGTTGATCAGCGATGGTTTGCCCCTTGATGGATTTTTGCTGGATGAATTCGAGGTCGAACTCAGCAAGCAGCATGAGCCACCGAGCCATACGTTGATGTTGATATGGCTTGGAGTGCATAAACTTAAGAGGGTCGGTGTGAGTGATGACAAAGGTTTTGTGATTAAGAAGATAGTGGCGGAGCTTGGTAGTGGCAAAGACTAACGCCAAATAGAGTTTCTTGATATGAGTATACCGAGTTTCATAGTCGACTAGTGTTCGGCTGACATAGTAGACCGCTTGCTCATAGTGATGCTCGTCTTGGTGCGCAATCATGGCACCTAACGAATGGTTGGTGACAAAGATGTAAAGGTAGAAGGGTTGATCGTCTTTAGGTGGAATGAGGACTGGTGGAGAGACCAGATAGCATTTAAGGGATTTAAAAGCCTCTTGATAGTCCTTATCCCATTTAAAGGAGACGTCCTTCTTAAGGAGATGATGAAAAGGTTGGCAGTGGTCAGAAAGCTACGAGATGAAACGGTGAATGGACTGGAGCTTCCCTTGTAGACTGCGAAGCTTCTTGAGATTGGTCGGGGGTGACATTTTGAGGATAGCGCAGATCTTGGCGGGATCTATCTCGATGCCATAGAAAGAAATGATAAAGCCTAAGAGCTTGCTGGAGAGGACCCCAAAGACACATTTCTTGGGGTTAAGGCAGACATTGTATTGAAGAAGGTGAGAGAAGATGATTTTGAGAATGGTCAAATGGTCATGGTGAAGCTTGGACTTGCCGAGCAGGTCATCCACATAGTCCTCCATGATTTTATGGAGGAGATCATGGAAAATGTAGGTCATGGCACGCTGATAAGTGGCGCCTATGTTCTTTAAGATGAAATGCATGACTCGATAGCAGAAAGTCCCCCATGGGGTAATGAAAGTGGTCTTGTGCTGATCTTCTAGAGCAATCAAGATTTGATTATATCTTGAAAACCCATCCATGAGAGATAGCATCTCATGGCCGACCGTGAGATCAATAGCTAGTCAATGTTAGGAAGAGGAAAGCCATCTTTGGGATAGGCTAAGTTAAGGTCGCGATAGTCTGTGCAGATCTGGATCCCCCCAGTCGCCTTGGTGACTGGGACCATGTTAGAGACCCACTACGGATAATCGATGGGCTAGATGAAAGAGACAGAAAGGAGGCGCTGAAGCTCCTCTTTGACAAGGAGGGCAACACGAGGATGCATCTTTCAAAGCTTTTGCCTAACAGGCTTAGCCTCTAGTTTGGTGACAATGTTATGGGTAGCGATGGTAGGGTCGATGCCAGGCATGTCACGGTAGGTCCAGGCAAAGGCCTTGCTATGGTCGGAGAGAAACTAGGTATAGTCAAGCTGCTCCTAAGCGTCTAAAGATTGACTAATATTTAAGATGCGGGGAACATCAAAAGAAGGGAGGTTGATGTCAATGGTTGATTCATTTAACATAACTTGGGTCTCAGAAGGGAGAGAGCACTGGATGAAAGAGTCATCGACACCCATGTAGGAAAGAATGGCATCATCGTCAACGTAGTGGACAGTGTGAATGGTCACCGACTCAGCGTCTATCATGCTAGAAAAAATGAGAGGGAGAGACCTGTACACCCCATTGAGCTGATAAGTTAGGGGTTCCAGGCGGATGGTGTTTATGGAAAAAAACTAGGAGGGATGGAAACCACCGACTCCGTAGGTGAAGGAGGAAGAATGGGTGAGCGTAGAGGAGATTGGTCAATGGTTGGCTCGGGGCAAAGGTCTGCAAGGTCCTGAGTGGGGTTGTGATGGGTTGATGGGAGCCTTGCTCATAGCATCCGAAGCCAAAACCCTTCCATGCACACCTGTAAAGGTAGGTGTGTGCAAAGGCAGGGTTGCCAAAAAATGAGGAGTCTGATGTGAAAGGTTGAGGTGAAGAAAGAGGATTGCCATCAGTAGGAGCTTGATTGAGCCCCCCATAGACAAGATTAGTTTGGAAGTGAGGAGGACCATAAGGCACGATCATCCCGATTTGATGGTCATAACTAGGGCTCTGATGAAGGCGTCCATACTCTTGTGGAGTTTGGAACATGTCTAAGGCCAACAAGTGATACTTCCCCAATGAAAGTCTTTGGAAGATGTCTTCCATGGGGTCTGTGGTCGTTGCTTGAAGGGGAGGTGTGAGGGTGACCGCCTGTTGCGAATTGGTCGAAGCTTTCATGGATGGAGGCGGTGCTGGGATTGATGGCTTGATAGGAATGAGGACGTCATTTGGACGGTAGGTGGTGTTACAATTTTTGAAGGGTATAGGGTCAGCAGGAATGGTATGGACTTGCCCATCGTGCTCAAATTTCACACAATGGTGCAGGGTGGAGGGGACACAGGCCATGGCACGTATCTAGGGTCAGCCCAGCAACATGTTGTATTAAAACTCTCCTTTGATGATATAGAAGAGCTCTAGGACTATGCGTGGACCAACACAGATGTGAAGGATGACTGTGCCAATGGTCGTGGCAGTGGTGTCATTAAAGGAGTGCAAGATTGCGTCAATTTTGGAGACACAATTATTGGAAAGAGCCAATTGTTCAAAGGCATGAGTGGAGATAATGTTGATGCTGGTTCCTCCATCGATCATAACGTGTTTAATGCATGTCCGATCAACATAAGTAGTGATGAAGAGGGTGGCATCCTGATCTTTTGTGTTGGATGTGGGAATCTCAAAATCACTGAATGTGATGGAGGCAATAGGGGCTAAAGAGTGGACAAGGGTAGCAAGTGGCTCGGGGTCCTCGGGTTGGACCTCCACTACCTGCAGGGCTCTGATGAGGGCTTGACGATGCTGGGGAAAGGTTTGGATGAGGTCATAAAGGGACATCTTCACAGGCATCTGGTGAAGCTGTTTCAACATGGAGTCATGGATTGGTCTGGAAGAAGAAGAAGAAGAGGAGGGGTGAGGCGCGCCAAGGATAAAAATCTTAGGCTTGGTCAGTTGAGGTGGTTGGACAAAAGGGTAGGTCCAAGGAATGGCAGATTTTTCTTTCACCTTGTCCTTTTGTGACCTGGTGGTTATGTGAATGGCATTGATTTCGAAGATAGGGGTGAAGGAGATAAAGGGGTCGTAACCTGTTGATGAGATGTTGATGGGTTTGAAGAGGTCGGAGGGTTATGAGAAAGAGTCAGGGGTCGATCGAGAGTGTCCTCAAAAAGAAGAGTGTCTTTCTCCAGATAGCGGTGAATGACGGTCTTGAGGGCACAACAAGTCTCGGTATCGTGTCTTGGCGCATGATGATATAAGCAAATCTTCATGTCGTCGAATCAGGAGGGCTTAGACCCGAGGGGTTGGAAAGGCCTAATGGATGGAAGGGTTATGCTAGAAGTCTGTAAAAGTTGGTGCAAGATCAAAGAGTATGAGCCCACTAAAGGGTCTGTGCTCGTCGATGTGTGCGATACTAGTGACTTTTGCTTGGGCAAAGTCGGAGGAGGCTTCTGTACCACCTTTTGGGTTGATGATGCAGCGACAGGTGAAGACGATACTTTCTTCATGGGAGGTATCACTTTTTTGAGAGAGGGTAGACTAGAGGTAGGCAAAAGAAGCAAAGGAGGCAATTGGTTTTGATTAAAGGTCAGAGTGGGAAGGACTCTGGTCAGGGTCGAAGGATGGGGGCCCAAAATGGAGGGCAATCATGATGGAGGAGGAGGCATTCACCTCTATGGTTTAGCAGTCTTCTGTGACCTAGATTGAAGACTACTATTGGTTGAGGTCTGGTCTAGGTCCACCTTCACTTGCGGATGAGTGAGGGTAGAGACAGGGCAAACACCAAGTGACTTGATAGGTTTAAATGGGGTAGATGCGGGTTTTGGTTTTGATGGGGTTGGTTGAGGTTTAGAAATGGGAGTCTGGTTTTTGTTAAGGGTCTTGGGAGATTTCACCATGGGAGGATTAGCTGTATGAGATGAGAGGGCACGGGCATGTTGAAGAGCTGTGAGACACTCCCACAATCCCTGATGTTCCACTTTCCTTAAAGGGAGAAGTTCGAGTTTCTCCACTAATCAGAAAAATGGTTGAGAAGATGTTGGATGAGGTTTGGGTTCTTGAGAAGATGTGGACGGTTGTGGGGTTGAAGATGAGACTGGTGTAGCGGTCTCAGACCCAAGGCATGATGGAGTCGTGACAAGTTCGTCTATGGTTGGAGACGAAGGAGAGGCAGGTTCTTCCCTGGGTGGAGAAGAAATCGGAGAATGAGGCTCCTCAAGCAGGTAAAGGGCAGGGATGATTGTGCCCTCTACTTGCGGTCGAGGAGTAGGAAGGGTTGGGTCCTCCATGGGTAGCAAGAAGGAGGATGGTGAAACCGGCAGTGCTGGTAAGGTCGAGGCATCCTCCAAGATGAGAGAGGTTGACGGAGAACTAACCGGAGAAAGAGGTTCGTCGACATGTGATGGATTGAGGGGTGGACTCACCTCTTGAGGTTGGTCAGAAATGAAGGGCGAGACCGTATTGAATGTTAGAATGTTGTGTTCATGAGTGTTGTCAATCAAGGTCTGGACATTGTTTTGAGTTGGTGGATGATTGGGGAATGGTTGCTTAAAGATGTCGATGCCCTGATTAGGTGGCGCATTGGGATTGTCAAGGATGAGGTCACCCTTTTCCAGCATGTCTTGGATGATGTTTTTAAGGGTCTTACAGTTGCTTGTGTCATGTCCCTTAACACAGTGGTAGTTACAGAAGTCATTTTCCCTATACCACGCAGGGATGGCGCGTGAGGGATCAAATTGTGGAGGTGGTTGGATCTGGGGGAGATTAAGGACCCCCTATTTGATGAGTTTTTCCAGCACAAATGCGTATGATTCTCCAAGTGGAGTATATTGTCACTGTATGTATCTCTACTGGAATTAGCGAGTGGCACTCTGGGACGTGGATGGCTCAGGCTGGTTAGTTAAAGGGGAAGAGGAGGAAGATCTAATGACCACAGCATTTGCTGAAGCTTTAGATTTAGGATTGGATGAGGAAGGCTTAAAAGAGGGGTCATTGGTCTTGGAGTTGGGATTCTTTCTCTGCAACTTGACTTTATTCTCCTCGATGGCATGCAACTCAAGTTTACGGGCCATCGTGAAGGCTTCATCAAAAGTGCAGAAGGTCTGAACCCTTAAGGTGGAAGAAATATGTTTGGCACAGGCTTGGGAGAAAATTTCAATAAGTTCAGGTTGAGGTAAAGAAAAGGAGAGTTGATTGATGAGGCCCCTCCAGCGAGCAATGAAGTCAGCTATGGATTCATCCTCGAATTGGCGGATAGAATAGAGGTTTGTGATTGAGACCTTCTTGGTGATGTTGATAGAAAAATGATCAAGGAAGTGCTGGGCCAGCTGAGTGAATGTGAAGAGGGAATGGCTGGCAAGGGAGTTGTACCAGTCAAGTGCAACACCTGAGAGAGACATAGGAAACGTGCGTAAAAGCAACACATCATCATGGGTGATAAGGTAACAGGCATGTCTGAATGCCCGTAAGTGCTGTTGTGGGTCTTCCTTGCTTTGAAAACCAAAAAACTTAGGAAGTTCCCACTAGCTGGGATATGGCCTGATCGGGACAGAAGGATGAATGGGCTCATTGCAAATTTGTTCATATGAGAGAGTATTGCGTGAGTTGAAAACGGAGGTCTCTAGGCTAGACATCTTGTCCATCAGCATTTTGATGATATCTACTGATAGATTGGCAGGTGGAGCGCCCCCTAGATTGTAAGGCACTTGAAAGAGGCTAGAAGAGGCATACGACGTAGTCGGTTGTACCAGTAAGGGTGCAACATATGGATGACTAGTCATAGGGATAGAAGAGGAGACTAAGGATGGTTGGGTAAAAGGCATGGCTAGGCTCGATGTTGCCACGGGAGGTTGGTTAGTGGTAACATGGGCCAATGGATAGGTAGCCACCCTAGTGTTGATAGGAGCAAGGGTAGGCAGAATAGAGATGACTAGATTCTGAAAGGGGGTAGAGAGTGGTTGAGTGGGTTGAGGTTGATAGGGGGCCAAAACCCCGGTGGAAGTGGGCCCAAAGATGGAGGGAGAGGCCACACTTGGATGGTTGGTTAAAGGCTGGTCATTGGTCAAGGCAATAGCCTGGGTGTCTAAAGGTTGAACTACGGATGTTGTTGATACGGCCGCAGTCTCGAGAAGAGAGGTTGGCATTCCATAAATTGGATTGCCCAAAGAGTCTCGCGTTCAGCTATTTGCGAGATAGTGCTGCAAGGCTTTGACGTTGAGGTCTAAGAATCATGCAAAATCTTGGTCCCCTTCTGGGACAATAGGAGTCTGGGTCAGGGATGGTCTAGTAGGAGTTCTTTTAGTCTCCGAGTGGAACTCCATTATAGGAGTGGTTATGGATGGGGTAGATGGAAGTGGGTGATGCCTCGCGTGATCGACTAGAGCCTTGGCTTGACTACAAGTTAAAACCATTCAAGGCAAGAAATAATGTCCTCACAAGCTCAAACAAGCAGATAAGAACAAAAAAGATGAAGAACACAAGCAGATCCTAAAAAAAACCCTAGGAGTAAATTATTAGGATTATAGTGGCTTATGCCTTAGAATCTGTGAGAAAGATTGGCTTTTGAGTCAGGTCCTAGAAGAAGTAGTCTTTGGATGGTTTTGGGTTAGTTATGGTGCTCAAGAAGTCTGTGTTAGGTTTCATACATGGCCTGGTGCTAAGGAGCAAGCTCCCCTCACTTCACGAGTCTAGTGATAAGCTAGGCCCACTTAGCCAAAATATACTTCCCCTAGAGATTAGACTCTACCAGAGAATAGAGTGGGCTTTCCCCTTGGTGATGAAATCCAAGTAAGATCGCCGAGATGGGTAAGGTATCCGCTAGGTGATTAAATCCCAGTCGGGTCTTGTCTCAGGTAAGTTAAGATGTTTGTTTTAGTGCAAGTGGTTTGGTCGTGTAACATAAAGTGGACTAGATTAATTCAATATGCAGTTATTAATTACTAAGTGTGGTCTAAGAAATGCAAGCAAGCAGAAATGCAATGCAACGTGTTTTAAGCCCAAGTCGAAATGTTTGTTCGTATGAAGACGAATGGAGAAAGGGTCGAAGAGTATGAGTTTTGGCTAGTCTAGAAGTGCAAGAAAGAAAAGAAAAGTTCTTTTTATTCCTGCTGATGGTGTCGTTTAGAAGAGACAAAAGAGGTGAAAAGGAAGGAACCTAATGCACCTATATGAATGAAAGAAAGAAAGAACCCAAGGAAGGCCCTAGAGTCCCACCGGGTGTGCCAGAATGTTTCTATGTTATTTTCGCTTTCACATTCAAAGAGAGAAATGAGAAACTAAGAGATGGTCTAGGGTTAGAAGATACTCGGATGTAGTCGTGCGCACTGAAATCAGATGTTGGAAGGTACTCCTCTTTGGCTATGGAGGAATGACACCTGCAAAGAAAAAGAGACTAAAACATGAAAAATGTTAGATGAAGAGATAGTGGGTTGTCAAGCAAAAGCTTGATCCCTGAAGTAAGAAGACTTCCTTAAGGGATATCAACCCACTAATTAAAAAATAGAATATTTGACGGAAGTAGAAATAATGAAAGATAGAATGAAAGAAATAAAAGACAAAAAGTAGAATGCATACCTGATATGTAGCAAATTGCTCTGCATAGTCGTCGATGTCGGTCTCTGTGCTGGCATTAGTCAAGGAAGTGTGCCGACGTCGGTTAAAGTGCCAGCGTCGGTAGGGGTAATGATCGGCATCGATCGGGGCAGTAGTTTTTGGACAGGGTCTGGTTGGGTCTGGACAGGGTTTTAGGATTGCAGAATAGTCTAAAACTTTGTCTGAGGGTTAGGGAGCTGGTTTGGGAGTCAGAGGGATTGTTTGGGGGTTTGTGCAAAAATTTGAGTAGAGTTACAGACTGCATATTCTAGACAGGGTGGATAGAGGTGATACGGGAGGAAGTCAGGTCGGGTCTATGGTCTAAATCTAGATCAAGGTTGTGATAGCAATTAAAAACAATAACCAGAGAAAAAAATAAAAACACAGAATAAATGCTTACCTGTTACATGTTGAAGATAGAGTAAGAGACATGATTGATGTTGTCGATGTGTTGCAAAAGTTTGATGTAGCAGACCTCCAGCAAGATGACTGAAGCAAAATACCTGTACCGGAGAGAGAGAATACGAGAGATTGGATTGCAGATTGATTGAATGCAAAAGTTGGCTAATCGTTTGAATGAAAGGTTTGCTGATTGTCTGAAATGAAAAGGTTTGCTGATTGAAGGTCCGATAACTGATCGAGAAATGGATTGGCAACCGAATGACGAATAACGGATAACGGATAACGGATAACGAAACCTGCATTCAGGTCGAGAACACAGTGTTAAGGATAATTGACGCTAGTAGGACCACCGATGTCGGCCGAGAAGTGACCGACGTCGGCGACGTCGGCCGAGTAGTGACCGACGTCGGCAGATGCAGAATGGGGATAGAGGCTAACTTTAGCTCTCTGCTCATTTTTACATGATGCCAGGGTCAAGGCTCGTGGGAAAATGGTCGACAGGGGTTAAATAGGCATGGGAGAATAAAATGGGGGTTAAGGGGAGGACAACAAGGGTTAGACACAATTTTGGTGTCTACATTTACCATTGATATTTTATGTCTGCATTTATAATTAATAATGATTAACTAATGTTCAAAAGTTGTACTTTATGATTTGATAGAGGTGAGTTTTGGATAGAATGATACGTGTCATAATATATTAGTTCTTAGGCTTTTATGGTATAATTCTATTTAGAATGGCATTTAATATAATAATAATAATAATAATAATAATAATAATAATAATAATAATAATAATAATAATAATAATAATAAAATTTGAAGAATATAAAAAACATCAGTATATAGTTCATCATGATATAGTCACTTTTTTGGTATTATTTGCTTGCATAGATGATTATTTTTGATCACATAGTTCTTAGATCAGAGGATTTTCTCATTTTGCACAATATCACAATTGTCGATTTATTCTTAGTGGCGGTTTTGTCTTTTAGAGTCATGATTTTATGGTTTACGACAAAATTGTGATTAGTGATCTTATATAGTTAATAATGATTTTAACTAACCACCATTTTTCAAATAATCAACATCTTGAAACTACTAACAATTTTGTCTTGCAGGTTATCTCTTTTTGAGTGCCACCAAAACAACTAACCCATGTATTTATAAGATGTTGATCAATGATATATTTGGCACTCTTAGAATCATTTTTGAACCTTTTTTTGGCCTTATATATATATATATATATATATATATATATCTTCTTGATCATTCCTTGTAAATACTTATTTGTTTGTTGTGTGTAAATAATTTGTCGTATCATGCCAATCATACATAGGTAATTAGAATGGTCAATTTATCATATCATGAGCTTACTTGTTTGTATAAGCCTTCCCTTAGGATAGCACGTGACATGGATTTCATCACAACACACATGGCTTAGTATTTAGGGTTTAGCATCATGGATTTCACCACTACACACTAACCAAACTCCATGTTCTGGTAGAGTATAAAAATCAGGAGAGCATTGTCATTACATCCTAAGCCGAATTCCCCATAAAGGGTTCTATGGAGTGAGGATGATTAAGTCCATATACCCAAGGTAATCAGATAGCCTCTTATATGAACTTGGGCCCCATCATATATTTGCATATATAGTGGACTCCCTTAGATCCTTGTGTAAACCTTAGAATAGGAACCTATGATTGTAATAGGTGTTCTACTACCGACATCAGTATCAGTGCCCAAGTGACCATCAAGAGCAAGCAAGGTTGAGAGGGTTTGGTTGATTTTGTAACAGGTCACCAGCGTATAGCCTCACTTGTGTAGCTTTTAGATGGTGTGGACATTGAGTTACACTCCCATATGGTTTACTGATTAGGGTTATATATGTGCATGACTTGTTTTTGTGTTGTGATAAGGTCCATTTTGTTTATTAGCCGAGTTAGTCACACCCTTGAAATTTTTGTGTCAATACCTTAGAAAACCTATAGGATCACTTCCATCATTATTTCTTCATCTCATTCCTTCATCCCATCATCATCTCATCTTGACTATCTATATCACATCATCTCTCTTTTTCACTCCATAACATTTACCTTAGTCCAAATTCTTTTCAGTTCCTATCACTTTCCACACTCATCCTAATATCATCCTTCTTCCTTAATAATTTGTATATTTTGATAGATATTTTGACCGTCATATACCCCACCTCCCCCATAATCACACTATATAATTCCATCATTCTACACTTATTTAATAGTGCCTCTTATGTCTACACCCATCCCATAACACTAAGCATCCACTACCTTTTGTCACATCCCTTTTGACCATCACACTTCCCCATATCCTTCTATCCATATCATTGTCACTTTCTTATCCTACCCACACCTCATAGGATCCATCTCACTTAGCACCATCATCTTCTCACATGCTTTTACATTTTAAGTAAATCCTTATCATACTTCCATCTATCCTACAAACATTCTCTCATCTATATCCATTCCATAATATTTAATATCTAGTTCCATTTCATATCCATATATATTTGACCATGTCTTATTCACTTCATAACACATCCCTTCCCTATTTTATTTATATTGACCATCTTATTTATATCTCATAACATCCCACATATAGTGATTATCCACTTTCTATCAATTCTCTTCATCATCTATTTCCTTTACATTTTCATCTCATACCTATACTCACCTAGTATTTACCTCCATCCATAGCCTCATATAATTATCATCTTGCCTATTTTTATAGAATAGCTTAGAACGTCCCGTTTTACATCATATCCACCATCCATGACATCCTATTATAGTTATTTTATCCCCATAATCCATCTTTTACATCAATCATCCACTTATCCACCCATATTATACTTATATCATCTCATCCCCTCACTTGTTTTATCCTCATAGTCCATTTCTCACATCTATATCCATTAATCTACCCCTTGTATCCTTAAGTCATTATAATTCATTTATCCTTATAGTCCATTTCTCACATCTATTATTCATCCCTCCATCCATATTATCCTTATATCATCCAATCTCCACACAATCCATCCTTACATTTATTATATCCATATAGTCCATCCTTCACATCTATCATTCACTATTTATTCTATCTTCTTGTAATTATTTTATCCACATAATCCATACTTCATAACAATCATCCATTCATCCACCTATATTATCATCATATTTACTCATCCCCTTGTATATATATATATATATATATATATATCACCATCTTTTTGTACATCCTTTTACATATCCCATACTATCTTGTTTTCATCCCATCCGAGTCATACCCCATCATCTTGTATATCCTTGCCTAATCATCATCTTGTATATCTTTATCACCATTTCCTTGTATATCCTTTTCATTATCCCCTCTCCTATCTTAAATTAGTCACACCTTGTCATAAGACCACCTCATCCATAATCAATCACGCCTCACTTTGAGCTTGACTTATTCATTTATCACACCATAGTCTTGATCATTCCCATATCATTCTTATTGACATCACCCCTTGTACTTAGAGATCCACTTCCCCCATATAGTCATCATCAACACCTTGACATATTACATATCTTAGTACCACTTATTTATCACTTATATAGGTCCATTCCCCTCCTTGTGAATATTATCCATCTTTTGTAGAGTATATTTCATCACCCACTCTTGTTTTTCATCCATTTCTTATATAATCACCTTAACACCTAGTCCATCATCCGCATATTAAAATCATATCCCATTATTATCCTTTACTTACCATTATCCCTTTTCCATCCCTTGTTCATGACCATTATTGGATCAAGAGTCCATCAAACATTGGTGCATGTGGTCAACATAGACCTATCATATAATATGATTCTTGGGAGACCTTAGATTCAAAAAATGTAAGCCATCCCATCCACTCTTCATCAGTGCCTTAAATTCCCCCATTCAAGGATGAAAGTCACCATCCCAGGGATTATTGACCATCATAGCTATCAAATGGATCAAACCCCTTCTCCATCATTATCTCGAGGCAGTAAAAATTCCATCCTCAGTCCTACAACTATCAAATATGTCTATCCTAATCAATTAGCCACCACATCTACCCCAGTGCCATACCTTACCAAGTTAAAAATCACATCTACCCCAGTGCCATACCTTACCAAGTTAAAAATCACATCTATGGCTTGTGGTGAATATGAGTACAAAACCCTTTATATTGGCCATCTCCCATTGTCTCCCTATAGCTACGAGTCCCCTAAGATGAAGGAAGTCTCAACCATCAAGTATCAATTTGGGCCCATAGATTTTTAAAGTGTAAGATTTTTATCAGATGAACACATTGAAGATGGTGATGATTCATGTCTCTTACCTGATGATGATATCTTCATCTCACCCTAGAAAAAATATCCTACTATCTACCACATGATGGAAAACATAAATTATAAAGGAAAAGGACTAGGCAGATAGGAGCAGGGTCGGATAGAGCCTATTGATGTTCAATAAAACTCATCCTATTATGGTCTAGGGTACAAACCATATGGTGATGACCCTCTTGATGCCATTGTGGATTCTATCTTGACCAAAGAGTAAACTCTCCTCGATAAGCATACCAAAATGGGGTCTATTTATAGTCAATTCGAAGAGCTGGCTGTCACTAACCTCTTTTCTGACACCTCCATCTTCACCATCAACATCTCCCTCCATTACCCCTCCCTCACAGAATGGGATGACAAACAAGAGCCCACCTTTGACACATTTCAAAATGATGAGACTATTATTGAGTACCTAAGGGTAAGGACTTTCATGCCATCTGGAGACCACAAAAAAAGATTCTCAATCAATCTATGTGAATCAACATATTTTAGAGAACAAGACTTACTAAGCACCCAAAGTGATGATGAAACATTTGACATAGAAGGGGTATCTTCTATAAAACTTGATGACATTTGAGACAATCCCATTTAGTTAGAAGATTATATAGATGTTGATATTAAGCTACCAGGAATTATCACCTTCGACATGCCAAAAATCAAATACCCCTTTATCTATCAAAACAATATCCCTCACTCATTGAGGATGTCATTAAAATAAATATTGAAACTGAAGAAAAACACAAGCTCATGAAATTGGGGGCATCTCTTATGCAATCAAAGCATGAAATTCTCACTGCCTTGCTCATAGAATTTATTGATGTCTTCACCTAGAGTTACAAAGATATGCATGGGTTAGATCCATCACTAGTAGTCCATCATCTTGATGTCCATAATAATTCTAAACCAATTAAACAAAAATTATGAAAGATGCATCCAACAATGGCATTACTAGTTAAGGAGGAACTACAAAAATTCTTGGATGCAGGATTCATTTGTCCTATTGACTATTTTAACTGGATATCTAATATAGTCCCTATCTTGAAACCACACAACAAGATTTGGATATGTACCAATTTCCATGACATAAATAAGGTGTTCCCCAAAGATGATTTTCCACTTACTAATATTGATATGATTGTAGATTCAAATATTGGTTATGAGATGTTGTCTCTCATAGATGGCTTTTCAGGATATAGCCAAATTAAAATCACTCTTGAAGTCCAACACAAAACAACATTTATCACCATATGGGGAAATTTTTTCTATCAGGTCATGCCTTTTGGCCTAAAGAACACAAGGGAAACTTATCAATGCATGATGACTATTATATTCCATGATATGATGCATGATATTATGGAATATTATGTTGATGATATCCTAAAAAAGTCTCACAATTTGAGCATCTTGCAGCCCTTCATAAGATCTTTGAAAGACTATGAGAATACAAGGTGTGCTTGAACCCCAAAAAGTGTGTCTTCAATGTAACATCAAGAAATTTTTTGGGGTTCATTGTCTCCAAGAGAGGTTCTGAGATAGATCCAACAAAATTTTGAGTAATCACTGAGATTCTAAATCCCCATACACTTAAACATCTTCATAGTCTTCAAGGTAGGCTCCAGCCTATTAGGTGTTTCATCTCATAACTCACCAATAAGTGTCATCCATTCAATCACTTGATTAAAAAAGGAGAAACCTTTCTGTGGGATAATTTTTTTTAGAAATCTTTCAATAATCTTAAGCAATACTTGGTAAATCCACCTATCTTATCTCCCCCAGTTCCAAGCAAACCATTGTTGCTATATATATGCCACTTCGTATGTCATTGGAGCCTTACTCATGTAGTATAATGATCAGGGAAAGGAGTGATCCATTTATTATCTTAGCCATACCTTAATAACATATGAGTAAAACTATATGATAATTAAATGGTCATGTTTAGTTGTGGTCTTTGCCTCTCAAAACATTTGGCATTATATGCTCAATAATCAGGTATACTTAATTGTAAAAATAGATCCTTTTAAGTATCTCCTATCCAAAGTGGCATTAATAGGTCATGTGGCCAGTGGATCATGTTGCTTATTGATTTTGATATTGAATATGTCCATCAGAAAGAAATCAAAGGATAGGTCATAGCAGATCAACTAGCAAAGGCTCCACTAGAATTGATTAAACCACTTACCTCTCCCTTTCCAGATGAATCCATTATGAGCACCTCATAGGTGGAAAGCTAGAAGTTATATTTTGATGGCTCCTTTACCACTCATGGGTCAGGGGTAGGAATCTTGCTGGTCACCTTGTAAGGTGATCTCATTCCCAAAGCATTTTGTCTCATGTTCCCCTATACCAACAATATCTCAGAATATGAGGCCCTCATAATAGGACTTCATCTTGTCATACATTGGAACATCTATAATTTTCAAGTATTCAAGGACTCTCAACTAATCATAAAATAGGTAAGTGAAGAGTTACAAATAAAATATGAGAAGTTTCTCCCATACAATCAACTGGTTGACCAATTAAAAACCAATTTTAAATATATCACATTTGAGCAAGTGTCACGAGACAATAATAAGGTAGATGACTCTATGGCTACTTTGGGCTCCCTCATTGATCTTCCTAAAGATGTCTCAGAGGGAAATTTATAATTAAATAATTGATCACCCTAGCTTATCACTCATTGGCTCCTATAAAAATTTGTGTCATTAAATCCCCCCCTCCCTTGGTATAATTCCATCTACCAATACCTCCATGACAATACCCTACTTCCTAATCTTACTTACCATCAATGAAAATCCTTTCTCCATCAACCCACCCACTATGCCATCTTAGGTAGCATGCTCTATCGAAGGGGTTAGGAGGATGATGTAGCTCAAGTGGTCAAGTAATTCCATGTTGGCATTTGTGGAGGGCACATCAGTGGGATGGCCTTAGCCAAGAAGCTCCTTCAAATTGGATACTATTGGCCAACCATGGAGCATGATGCTTGTCAATATGTGTGGAAATGCGAATCTTGTCAAAGGCATGGAAACCTTATCCACACATTGGCATAAGAACTACATCATATCATGAGCCTTTGGGATTTTTATATATGGGGCCTTGATCTAATCGACAAGATTAATCCTACTTCCTTGGATGGGTACAAATTTATTATCACAACTATAGAATATTTCACAAAATAGGTAGAGGCAATGTCACTAACTTACACAACTGGCCTCTAGATATCTAAATTCATCCTCAATCAAATCATCTACCTCTTTGGCATTCCTACCAATATTATCTCAGACAAGGGTAAGTCTTTTAAGAATCAGGATGTTGATGCCCTTTGTCAAAAGTAGCACATCATGTAGCATTTCTCTTACCCATATTATCCCCAAGACAATAGCCAAGCATAAGCAACCAATAAGACCTTAATCAAAATCTTGAAGAAGATAGTTAATAAATTCAGGTGCAATTGGCATATTCAATTATATCCAGTATTATGGGCCTATCACACTAATGTCTGCACACCCATAGGGGCCACCCCCTATGCCTTGGTATAAAGAGTTGAAGCAATATTACCCATAGAAATAGAGCTCCCTTCTCTTCATCTATCATTATAAGGCATAATTACTGACCATAATCACCAACAAGAGTGCTTACAAGAGTTGGAACTCCTTGATGAAAAATGATAGTAGGCCCTGAATCACCTGAGGGAATATCAAAATAAGCTCAAAAATCAATACCATAAAAATATCTAGGCTCAATATTTTGAAATAGGTGACTTGGTCCTCAAAGAAAATCAGAAGAACACTAATGTATAAAGAGACAAGAAGGGAAAATTTGAAGCCAATTAGTTGGGCCAATACATCATTATTGCCAAATTTGGATCAAAAGCATAAAAATTGGATGATCTTATGAACATAATTCATCTCAAGTGCTTCTATGCATAGTCTCTATATCCTTCATCTATAGGACCCATCCATCCCATCAATCTAAAGAAAAAAATCCATCTAATGGTGAAAACTAGCTTGCTAGCACCTTGGGCAAGTACCATGGTGAAAATTGGTTCCCGATGCCATGGTACGGATATCCTAGCCTTAGTATAAATAAGTGGGAACCTACATCAAGGAATCAATGTCCTCATCATAAAATCATCAAGGGATAGCTCTAGGATAGTAGTTGGAGGGACCTCCCCAAATCAACTACCTTTCTTTGGAGACATTATCCATATCCCCAAGATCCTTTATCACACCATCTATCTCTATCCACTCTTTTAGACAAGATTACTATGATATATATGTCTCTTCTTATCCCTAGCCACATCATGCTAAATATTTTCCATCCATGAAACCATCTACCCCCACTATCACTAGCACAAGTCAACATAACAATGGGGTTACTATGATTCTGATTCCTCATGGAATAGTCCAAACCCATTTATTTTAGGCTTTATGATTCGAACCTTGTCCATATATCATTCTATAATACATCATTATCATCTATTTTCCTAGTCACCATCATCCTCATCATCATCGACACCCTTTTAGCTAAAACTACATTGGCTCGAGGTCTTTTAGACTATGTAGGTAGCACTTGGTTAGATATTTGTGCCTAAGGATAACTTGACCACTATAATTTAAACCCACTACATCCCCATCAACATATAATTACATCCATACCTCACATCACCTACCTGAGCAACATCATCTCTTCTAAGGGTGCCAATGATACCTGGTCTAGATATCTAGAGGGGTCATTATCAAGAATCACTAAAGGCCACCAAGACATCTAGGCATCTAACATCTATCATAGAATAGGGTTGGTAAAATAATCCATCTAATTTACATGCCCTTCATCTCACCCCTCATCTAATAAATAGAGATTCCCAAAAAAAATTCCAAAAAATTCAAAAAAGTCAAAAAAAAAGAAGAAAAAAATAAGAAGAAATAATTTGAAAATGTCACAAACCCTAAAAATTATAAAATTTGAAAAAGTCAAAATAGTCAACTATGTATTGTCTTATCCCCAATCCCCTAGTCACATCCACCTCCATTCCCTTCATCTTTTATATCCTATCCCATATTTAGATACCACATGTAGTCTTGGAGCCTGATATAAGTGGTCACCCATCATTTCATCATCCTTTTGGCTAAGTATTATTGGCATACATCACCTTGTCAATATTTTAATCTAGCATCCATCACTTCTTATCAAGGACTTTTCACACCTAGAACCCATCACATCATCCTTTACCAATATGAAAGGTACTTGATCCCATCACTATCCTTATCATTGCCTCTTCATGTCTAGCACCCATCCAATCACTTTTACTAACCTGAAAGGTATTTAAACCCATCATCTCCTAGTCTCCTTTCGAGATTGGATCCTTATAGGGCCTTGTTTGTTGGTAATCCATGGTCATAACTTTTTTAAATCACTATCCTTGGCCACTTTTCAATCTAATTTCAAGACCAATTAGTATTTAAAGACTTTATCACCCTTATCATGGCATGCATCCTTCCCTCCTAAACTAGGGGAAACATCTAATCTATCTATATCATCCAATCTAAATTTATCCTAAGTCCAAAATCACATCATGATCATTATGTAAGACATTATCATTAGGCAAGACATTATGACACTACATGTAGATAATATTTTATATGTTACTTATTGTTTGTCTTGTTTGTAAGAATGTATATACCATGTTTGTCTCATGATTGATGTGTCTCTTTTTGTCTATTGGGAAATGAACATGAATGCTAGAGGACACCAAAAGTACCATCAAGGATGTAGAGTTTGACACTTTCCCATTGACTTTGGAATAATTTACTCTTGGTCATGCTTATATCATGGGGCATATTTCCAAGTGCTATATCTTATTGGATTCATTAGATTATGATGAGCTTTATGACATTGTGATGTCTTGATCATACCCACCCTCATCCTTCCTCTAATTGTCTCATCATCCTTGTCCCTATTACTAATCTAATCATCTCAATCCATCCAAATAATATTCAATATTTCATCCTTATCTCATCCTCTGAATTATATCCTTTCATCACTAACAAGATTAATTATCCTCAATCATCATCACTTTCCAATCACTAATCATCATCATCATCTCCCAATCAAAATTACATCATCTTGAGATTTTTTTTGATAATGTATGTAACACCTAGCACTTTTGTAGTGCCCAAGGATAACTTGGCCACTATCTCTATCATCCATCATCATCTCATTTTTTCCCTATCATCACCTACATCATATCAATCAATTTAGATTTAAACTACACCCATCATCAATAATATCAAATCATCATCTTATCCTAGCCAAGATACCTCTCTTGAATGTATGCTTGATTGGGATATTTCAAAATATTAAGACCCTTTCATCATATCATCATCTTGTTACAGTTGATTCCCCCTTGGGATGTGTCAACAACCGTAACACCCATCATTTATTCCCTATGCATGTGTCCTTACCAGGGGCATCATTATCAATTTTTAGCTCATTGATTAATGTCAACCTCATATTTTTCACCTTCTATCCCACATAGGGCATCCCATCCCTTCGTCTCTCCATCTTACCCCACCCATCATTTCTTCTTTCGATTGGATCTAGCTCATTCTTCCTTGCATGTCCCCTTGAGGGGGCATCATATCCCCTAACATCATCTACTAACATTCATCATTGACATGGTTTTTCTTTGAAATACCATTAATCCTTCCAATTTATTCTACTCATAATTCCCTTTCAAAGAGGGGAAAAATGTATGCACCTAAAATCACTCACTCCATTACAGTCGACTAATATTCCTATTAATTGATATTAATTCTGCTTAATTATTTTTTTCCAGCTAATAAATCATATTTTCTAACTATTTATCTAATGTATCCCTTCTAATATTATACATCCATTAACATTTATTCATGCCATCCCTTCATTAATTATTCATAATATCCCATTATCCTAATCTAATTTGACTTATCCAATATATAGGAATTTAAAATTCCTATAACCCCACCTACCCACCTACTAACCTACTCCCTAACTATTCCTACATCCCTAGGAATACTAATCCTCATTTAACCACTAATAAATCCCCATCACATAATAACCCACTCCCTAATCCTACTATCCAATTTGAAAATCATATTTATTCACCTAACACCCTAGCTATCCTATCATCTTAGCTATTCCTTCAACCCTATGAGCCCTTATGTTCATTAATCACTAACTAACCCCCCTCATTATCTCTTAAAACCTATTTAGAAACCTATAGAATTGGAGAGGCTTATATAACTCTCTATAAGTCTCCAATTCTAGAGATTTATACCAATTTAAAAAAATATTTATAAATTTCCCTCCATTGGCCTATTTAAACAACACTCCCTCCACTCTTAAAGGCATCTAGAAAACTTGTAGAAAAACTATGCCAAAATAATCCTAAAAATCCTATTACATATCCATAATCAATTCATCAAGCATAAACCATCCACAATAAAGCTATCACTTGGTCAATCTGAGCCTAAATCATCTATTTGTAAATCTTAGAAGGAGGTAATGTAGAGCAAGGGAATTTGGTAAGCTCATTATCATTTGGATTTGCTTTATAAATCCTTCCTACAGAGTAGTTTATGTTTTGAGTTTGTATTTATTTGGTTTAAATTCATAGTAAGCTCAAAAATAATCTAAAATGACTTTCTAATCCCTATTTCCACATAAAGAGATAGGACAGTCTATACATATGGCCTAATAAGTACACGTACAGCTAGATGGGTAGGTCATGATTCATTTTATATTTGAAAAGTGATTTAAGGTTTTCAAGGAGAGTATTTAAAATGTGTATATTGAAACCTATAAGGACTCATAAAATATATTCAAGTGTCATGATCAACCTCAATACCATCTCATTTGAGACTAATTCACCTATAACAGGTTGTCTCAACCAATCAACGGTAAAGTTTGGAAAAGTGTTCTTTCTTTTGAAATTTAAACTTGATGATAATTTGGTTGATCATGATGAAACAAAAAAATAATAAAATTATATATGAAAATAATGAGCCTCATAATCTCTAAGACCAAGCATTTGCACCTACAATAGGGTTAGAGGCAAAGGCAAGTTAACTGTCTCGGTCAAGGAGGAGGAACTCAATTTGAGAGTTCAAAAAACATGAGAGGTTGAGTGATGAGACAATTATAATAATTGTTTTCAATTCATGACCAATTTAAGTTGAATTAATCATGAATTCAATTTTATTAGAGACCCCATCCTAACCCTAAATACACATACAATCAACCCTATTGACTGTTATAGGTAAAAAGTGGAAGGTACTACTTTCCATGTTAATGATGCTACCCAAGGTAATTAAAGGTATATATAGTTTATTTTGTGACCTAAGGGTGTTCAAGGGAATCTCTCCAACATAATTACTAGGATCAGTTGGTCTCATTGACACATACAAGGTTTCAAGAGCATGATGTCTCAGTCATCATTGGTAAGAAGTTTTAAAATTAAGGAAATTGGGGTGTGTGTAAGGTTGGAGAAGAAAATTAATATTTTTAACATTAAAAATGGTAATTTTAACCTTAAAATACTCCCATAAATACAAACTAATCATAAGGGAAGGTATTTTCAAGTGCATATTCAGTCTATTCCTAGAAAATCCTACACTTTCTACTTGTGAGGGTATTGGTCTTAAAATTATAGATTTTGAGAAGTCAAATGACATGAACATAAGCCCAATTTTTGTGGAGAATATCCTTAATTATTTTATAATCCTATATAACACATATATTTTTGAGACAAATAAGGTAAATACCCCCTGTTCTATCTTATAACAGAGGCACTTTTATCTTATGCATAAATAGGCAGTTTAGAGAGATAAGGTAAAAGGGATTAACTAGGGATTGTTTGGTACTTGGAATAAGGTGTTTAAAGATGAATTGAAACTTAAAAATCATTATAAACTATTATAGGAAGGTGAAATCAAATAGATTGCTCCATACACCAAGGGTTACAGGCAAAGCCTAGTAGACTTGGTCTAGGACTAATGCCCAAATAGAGAGTCCATCTCATTTTTACATAATTTAGGCACTATATAATATGGATACATGTTCATGAGATCACCAAAGATTTGTATTTTCTATCAAGAAACAATTAAAATCCATCAAAGGCTAGTTTAGGTTTAAGTTATAATTAGACCCCTATGAACATGACTAAGCCTAGCATCCAAAAAGGGGGTCAACTTAAATTTTAGCTTAGGTTGGGAATTAAAAATAATTTGATAATTTTTTTGAGGTAAATAAAGAGGTTATTAAGTTTAGTTTTTTCATATTTAAGCACAATAATCCATATTTTGAGCTCAAAATTAACTCAACACATAGAAAAAGAGAGAAACAAGCCTGCGAGGCCATTTTCAATTGCTCACATATTTCATGAGGATATGAATGGGAAAAAAATGAGTTAGGGTATATTATTAGGGTTATTATAGTCCATATTTTTAAATTTTTTTCTCAAGTTGGTCATCCCAACTTTATGAACAATTGCTAAGATCAAAAACAGGCCTAAAACCCTACTAAACCCTTGCTAAGGACTAGTATTGGAAAATTGAGTTGGAAAGATACTATAATTAAATATTTTGACAATAATAAATATTTTAAATTGTATAGGACCTCCCCAGGATGATCCAAAACTTTTTGTTTGTATGGAATTATATGGATGGAGGTAGAAAAATGATTTTTATCACTATTTTATGTGTTGTGAAGGATAAAAGATGAATTAGGAGATAAAAAAAAGTTTGGGTGAAATATTTAAACTTAATATAAATAAAAATATTAATTTTATTTCATTAATAAACCTATAAGTACCATAAATATGCCATTACTTTCAGCCAGTCAAATCTGGCATATTAGGCAAGCTAGAGAGAAGGGAGGAAATATTCAGGTAAAGTGATTTTAAGGTACCCCTGATGCTTATAAGGCCATGGAGGGTATTGAAAAGTGTCATAAAATTACTCCCACGAATTTTAATGGACAAATAATTCCAATTTTGAGGCTAAGTGTGTAGGGTACATGAAAGGGTGGTTTTTAGAATAGTAGATGATGATGACTCTCTATCAGGGGATTCAAAAAGACCAAGACTATAACGAATGAATGTAAATGAATTTATGAGATCCTCCCATTCCATTAAAAAAAAATTACCTTCCCTATATTAGTTACAAGTCACTTAAACAACTCTAATCATGAAGGTATTTTTTTTTGTACAAAAGGAGTTTTGTGCCATTTGACCTAACTTTGATGACTTGGATTGACACTTGTTGCTCCTAAATATATATGGTTTGACCCATATCCTATTTTCATGCTTGTATAAATTAAATTAATAGCTTGACATGTTTCCTTATTACCCTTGAAATTCTCTCTCTCTCTCTCTCTCTCTCTCTCTCTCTCTCTCTCTCTCTCTCTCTCTCTCTCTCTCTCTCTCTCTCTCTCTAGCATTGTATTCTATGCTCCACCTAAGTATGGTGAAGCCCTGCTCAATTGTAAGCCTTTTAATCAATAAAATTAATAATTTTTACCTATTACATGACTATAATTAGTGTTTTTAATTTAATGTGTGATCTTTCATAAGAGAAGACTAAGGATTCCTTAACATGTTTCTCATTTTATTCACCCATTTGCATCTTCTTCTTACAGGGCACGTGTTGTGTTTCAAGATATGTCAAAGTTTAATTGAGTTAGTCTTTTCATTAGTTACCTCATATGTCTCTTGTCTAGTCCTCCTAACTTTTTGAATTCATCTATAATCCCACAATGTAACATTATTACAAGAAGACATTGATTGGAGAGTGTATGTCTTAGTTTTCCTTTGATTTCAAGTGTGAGATACATATGGTTGAATGTCATAAACATATATGGTGTATCAGTGCCATTAGAGTAGTTTTTAAAGCTATCCATCACTCTTTTAACCCCCCAAAGTTAATATTAGTATTAATCAAATTGTACATCAAGGGAGCTATCCCTATCTAGAGACTCACTTCATTCCTTAGGCTGACCACAAGCCTAGAAGTGATTCCATTATGCCACTTGGATGAGGATATCCTTGCCATCTCCTCAAAGGGTGCATGTCCAAGTGACAACAAAAACTTGATATGATTATGGAGAGCCATTCTCAACCATATATATACCCATAATTTGGAAGGGTCACACCCATTCATTCTAATTATGTTGGCCTAACCAAATATTACAAACTAATAAATTAATGATAAAGGTTATGCTCTCCATTTCATAACCTTAGTGATCATAATTTTAGGGGTTTAATAGTTTTACCTTTAGTATAGTCTTTTCTTTAAGCCCTAAAGATGATTTTTCTAGTCTTCATTCATTATCATAGAGCCTCTTCCTCCTTCCATGCTACTACTGGTCTCTTAATAACCAACATTGGCACTCTTTCATTAGTACCCAAGCCACCTTCCAAAACCTCTTAATCTAGCATCCTCAATTCAATCTTCCTTTGTAAAATCATTCCTAACTACTTAAAATGGAGAATTACAGTTTCCTTATTTTTTAGCATGTAGTAGTTAAACTATCTTCATGTAGCAATGACATCTCCTTCTCTTAGCCTTTTTGCTTCTTGATTTTCAAGAAGCCATATTTTTTTTAGCATGCATGTTTTTGCTATAATTCGGCTATCCTTGGTGTTCACCCACATGCTTCTGGCATCTTGGAGTTGCATATGTTTATGGCCAATTTTCAATAGGTGACAATCTCTCCTCAATCCTTTATGTAATGTTGTTTCCATTGTAACAACCATATAATCAAATATGATCAATCCATGCTTCTATATATGGACTTATGTTTTTTATAAGATTGTGAGGATGATAAAATTACCTATTTTTAATTTTCCATATTGATCAAAAGGATGAACTTCAATTATTTGCTTTAGGTTGTGTAAATAAGGGGTTATGGTTATCTTGACAAGGATGCCAGGGGCTTGGGTTGTGCCATGACTCTTTTCAATATTTTGAAAAATAGATCTTAAGGATCACTAATTTTCTAAATATCTTACTACTCACATATGATTTGCAATGAAGTTGCAACATGGTCAATGAAGAGTGATTAATGTGATAGTAGAGACTATAGTTTAATTTTACTTACCACCATTTTATTTTAATATTATTTTGATAGTTGTACACTAAAATGCTATACTAAAAAAATAAGAGTTTCCTGTGGTATAGGCAAGTAATAACTTTTAGTAAAATTGGCTAAGATTTTGTGAATTTATTAAAAAGAGGTTAAGGGTTCAATCCTCACTAATTTCTCACTGGGTGATTCTATGTAGGTTTCCATGATGATGTGTATTTGCAATATATAATTTTAGGTCTATCATATTATTTAAAAATAAATTTTATGGGTACAATATGTGTACCCATCTATGTTACTAGTTTGTTTTTGGTTCTAGTGCGGGTTTGAAGAACTCGATTCATCGGTACAACATTTTTTCTCCTTGGGTTCATTTTGGGTTTGTTTATACAAAAAATATATAAAAATAAAAAAAATATAGAAATTATAGCCTAATACATAGGAAATTAGTGCCATTGTCATTAACAACATAGTATGCATCTTGATAACTAATAGCTTGATAGCCATTAAACAAAATTGATAAATATTAAATTATCAAATATCAATAATTATCCTTTGGATGCAATTAATTACATCAAACTTTAAAAGTTAATTTTCATAGTCATATTGCTCTTCAACGACAGCATCAACATCAACATAATGTTGTTGTTCATTAGAACCACATGAACTATCACCACTGCCACTCCCGCTAGCTAAGTTTTTTGTTTTCAAAGTGGAAGGACTACTTGATGAAAATCCAAACCTGCAGTAACAATAGAGGGTAAGTATGTAATGAGAAAATTATAAACATAAGAGGCAAGTGGTTTTCATTTTGTCACTTTGTTTTTACCATATATGTTATTTTTATCTTTTGATTTTGTTTATACTTGGATTCTAGGGTTTTGAAATATCTTTATTATTATTAACTTGCATTGGTTTTAGTGGAAAAAACACACATTTTTTACCACTGTGGTTTGTATGCCTAGGATTCATTCCAAAATAACCATAGATGTAATCAGGTGCCTAGGGATGAAACTTGAGTGTTGGGACATTGAACCAAACAAGAACCAACACCTAGTTTGAACCAAACCCCAAATGTAGGAAAAAACTAAAGAATCGGTAAAACTGGTACCCATCCTTCAGGCAACGATGAATATGAAAACACTTTGAAGATTTACTTAAGATAGATTAATAAGTCATTAAATAATTAGTCATGTAAGCTTATATGTGCATTGTCTCACCTCTTCAGGTGGTTCATTATTGGTTGCCATGAACTACCAATATCGAGCCCATCATCCCTATTTAGATTAGCTACTCTTCCTCCAATTTCAATAGTTTCCCTTACCTTCCTTTTCCAATAATCTTATTATTTTAAATTTGTGTTAATAGGTGATTAACACCTTAAATAAAGGTTATATTAAGCTTCTTGGACTTGGAAAATGTCTCTGAGACATGGAGAATATGAGGGAATTTAGGGACAGACAATACTTTTTTGAATATAAGAATTTAATTTATTTCAATTCCTAAATGTAGATAAAAAAAATATTTAAATATAGAGTAACCATGATATAATTATATAATATTTTATGGTAAATATGTTGAGTTATACTTTTTACTTATGTCTCATCATTTGATATTAATCAATAGTTCAAAATGGAATAAAAACAAAAGTACATTAGTAATGGTTCAATGATTGTGACTATTCAAAGCACTTATTTTTGCATTACCAATTAGTTTATTTGAATAGTATAAACATTAATCTTGGTATGATACTTGACAAATGAACTAAACCCAATGTTTCAACTTCTAGATGGTAATGTGTACTCAAACTATATGTTACCGTTATAGTAAAGTACATATGTTAGATAAGGATAATCACATAAATGAACATATAGACAAGTGTGATACAAAAAATTAGGTTTAAACTGATCGTATTTAAATAATCAAATAATCATCCACTATATATGCTGTAATATAAAAATCTAAATGACCATAGAGAGACCCACTGTTTTCAAGATATAGTCTAAAAAATAAGATGTTTAACACTGAGTGGAGATAAAGATCAAGATTCTTCCAAGGATCAATGATGAGAAAAATATCTTACAAATGGAAATCAATAGTGTATATTAAAATCAAGAGGTTAAAGTGACAAATGTTTAGAATTGTTAAAGACCAAGCTATGTACAGTAAATTGACAGTGTGCAATGAGTAAACATTACAAGATTGTATGATATGAAGTCAAAGTGACTAAGGTTTAATGTTTGAGAATTGGTGCCTATGTATTAAAATTTAGACAAGATAAGTGGTGCATAATTGATCTAATAAATGAAGACATGATATGTGAACAAAGTGGTCAAAGTTTAACTATGACCGTTTAATTTTAAATATTTGAATTTAAAAAGGGAAAAACTAGTTTGTGGTTTTTAGACCATAACTTTTGATCCAAGATGAATTTACTCATGCTATAAAAATAAAATATTAAGAGGAATCCATATAAAATATAATTAACATAATTTTCATATCTTTAAGTGTGTACAAACAAAGATATTGAGCTCCAAAGTTGACTATGTGTTCGTGCATGTTCTTCAAGTAACCCGAGAAGGGTAATTGAGCTCGTTTGGATGTTGTTTTGATATCTCATGATGAATTAGATATTTAGGAGTGTTATATAATCCGTAAATATTATTTATGTGCATTATAAAGGATTTAAAAATTGTATGTAATTTTAACAAAGGTTTTGAAGTTGACTATGTTTTCATTCATAATGATTGTGTGTACAGAGAAGTGTTTAAGCTATTATGCTTTAGCAGAAGAATGTTTTTACAAATATGATAATTTAAGTATGTCTAATGGGACATAAAGAGTGGACCTATGTTTTTAAAAATTGTCATGTGTTCTTGATTTTCTCAAAGATTTATTAAAAAGGTGAATGGGTCTCCATAGGACCTACAAGTGACTTAGGCCTATTTGAAAGTGGATTGCACTTAAGTGTGACCCATGTGAGATGCCTTAAGGTTGAAGGCATGTATTATGGTAGGAAAGGATTATTGTGGACTTGGTAATTCATGATTACTCTATATATATTGAAACAAAATGTGTTGGTTTCTAAACTTGGATGTGAGATTTTAGAGAAGACTTGTGTGATTAGTATGCGAAGAAGGAAGGATAGGTAGTGTGTCTATTGGTTGAGTTAATAATAAGAATAATTTTTTGACTATGTATATGAATTATATTTCATGTTACTAATATCATAATAGTTATTTTAAAATTTGAGGATATATAAAGAGGTTTAAGTGTGCATATGAGGACTGTTTGAGTGAAGAAGGAGAGAGATTGTGGTAGGCCTATATGAGAGGCCTATTTGAGATAGAGAGAGATTATTTAAGATTTATAAAATAGAGATCCATCATCAAGTGTTGAATACATAATTTATAAGGTATAGGTGTTCAAATAAGGGTTTAAAGCACTTGGTCTTCCTTAGGGTCAGTTTTTCCTTTTGAAATAGGTGTTTCACTAAATACCTTTGGTCAAGAGGATATGATCAAGGTTTTATGGTCTAAAGGATTTGATTAGTCTCCTATTTGTAATTTATTATAAGATATTATTCTATTTGTGTTTTAGGCTTGAGAGTGGGTTTTACTCCCCAGGGTTTCCCATAGGAACTATGTGTTATGTGTTTAATCTTGTGTATGCATTGAATGTATGAGCTCTCCTATTAATGTAGCTTGATCAAGTTGATATATGCTAACTAGTTAATAGTTTAAAGGATTGTAATTGAAATTGAAATATCTAGGCTCACTAATTCACCCCCCTCTTAATGATTGTACCTCTAAAAATTAGTATCAGAGCAAGTCCTTTGATAAAGGCTTAAAAACTTGATGGTGATCTAAGGTATGATATGGGTAGTCATCAAAGAGGTTTCTCTACTAAGAAAGCAATGACATTCAATAGATGCAATTATGGATTTTGGAATGCTAGGATGAGGACATACATTATGTCCCTAAGGTTTGATGTATGGTAATATGTTATGGAT
Organism: Torreya grandis; assembly: GCA_037957365.1. Taxonomy (NCBI): domain Eukaryota; kingdom Viridiplantae; phylum Streptophyta; class Pinopsida; order Cupressales; family Taxaceae; genus Torreya; species Torreya grandis. The sequence continues at coordinate 1,228,850 of JARHVA010001037.1, read as the reverse complement.
GGTTATGTTGCTCCTACTTTTCCTCCATCTAGTGATGCAGAAAAGAAGTTGTTTGAGGCATTGAATGTTATTAATTATGGTCTTTCAAATACTGAATACACCAAGGTCATCTATTATAAATATACTAAAGAGATATGGGATAAAATTCAAATCATTTATGAAGGATATTCAAAGGTCAAGCTTGCTAAGTTGCAGAATCACTTAAGGCAATTTGAAAGTCTCGAGATGAATGAAGAAGATACTATGGCATCCATTCTGTAGAGAGTTGATGAGATTGTGAAAATCATCAGAGGTATTAGAAAAAACCTTGAAGAGTTTACTATTATTCAAAATTATTAAGGTATCTATCCCCCAAGTTTGATCTAAAAGTATCTACTATAGAAGAAGGTCATGATCTTACTCAATTGAAGATGGATCAATTGCACGACACCCTTACTTCCTATGATATGATGATGAATGATGATATAACACCAAAGAAGGAAACAAATTTCAATACTGAAATGAAGACATAGAAGAAATTCAAAGGTAATATACTCAAGAAGGATGACATTCTTGATATAGATGAGGATGAACTAATTTCTTTGATTTCAAAGAAATTGAGAACAGGTTCAAGCAAGTCTAAAGGCAAACTACCTCTCAAATGCTTTAATTGTGGTGAGATATGACATTTTGCTAATATGTGCCCTCATAAGTATAAGAAGGATGATTATGAATAGCATGATCAAGGTCATGATGATGGCAAGAGATATTTTAGGTCTGATAAAATCAAGAAGGGATTCAAAAGGTTTGATAACAAGAATAAGTACTTCAAGAACAAAAAGATTCTCTACACCAAATAAGATTACAACTCATCAGATGAGAGTGAAGATAGTGACTCATAATATGATCATGAAGATGATGGTCCTATTAAAGATATATCCCTTTTCATGGATGAGGAAGGAATTTTCTCATAGCAAAAGAAGTCTACTTAGACTGATTCATATGATGATGAAGATGAGGTGGACTATGAGATTGCATTGACTAATGCTCATGAAAAAATGAAGATTGAGAACAAGATCAATAAGAATATGAAATATAAACTTAAGGAATTTGAAGAGGAATTCAATGTGTTTGAGGCAAGGATGGATGAAGATGTCAAGGAGCATGAAGATGTGGTCAAGAATATCAGTTTTCAATTAAAAATTCTATCTACAATCCTTAAATTTAAAGAAGATGAATGTACAAGGTATGTAATTGAAAATGAGTCATTAAATTCTTAGTTAGAGAAGGTATCTAGTAAGGTAATGTCATTTTTGAGATTTAAAAAGAGATCAAGTGATCTAGACAACATTTTGAATGATCAAATGCATGAAAGTGATAAGATTGGTCTTGGATACAAAGTAGAACTAGAGACTAAAACTCAAGATAAGATGAAGACTAATGTGAACAAGGACAATTTGACTTTGAAGACAAATTATCAAACAAGGAATGAAGGTGCTAGTAGAATGAAGATAAATTATGTTACATAGATAAATGCCATGAGGTATGAAAATTTTAATGGTTATTTATATACTTGTAATTATTTTGGGCATAGAGCTAGATAATGTAGAAGACCTATTAATAATGAATTTACATAGAACTATGATTTGGGTCATCAGTCAAAAGGTGTGAGCAAGGTTGAGTGATTTAACTATCATGATACATGACACTTTGAAAAACATTATCCATTCAAGGTAAGACAATTTGATTTTTCATCAAGGAGTATGGTTTGCTACAATTGTGAACACAAAGAGGTCACATTTCTAGATTCTACAAGCAAAGGCCTACAAGATAGAATATGTCTTAACAGGCTCCAAGAGTGCAAGATAGAAGGCAAGTGAACTCATGGAGACCAAATGTGGTAAGTAAGAATTATGATGAGTCTCCAAGTCTCATTAATATATTTTCTATGGTGGAGAATGCTAGATATGTTGAAGATGGCCAGGAGCTCTCATTGACTGCTCATGTTGAGAATGAAGAGACCAAGCTCAAGGAGAAGACCAAGTTATTAGTTGAGTCTATTTCTAAGTTAAGTATGGATCCAAGTGAACATCTTTCTATTTTTATCAATAATCATGCAAATAACATCGATTATTTATACCTAGTGATGATGTTCCAAGATGCAAGGTTGATTCTTCAAATGAAAAGGTGTGTCAAGATTCTATAGTTATTCTATGTGTTGTCAATTCTATCTTTGAAGAAAAGGAGAATGATATAGAAGAAGAACCAAATATCATATTTCAGAATAAGAAGAATAAGAAAAATATCAATAAGTGTTATAACTTTAAGAGGATTCCATTGGTTACTGAGGAAATGTGGGCCACTCCTAGCTTCACTTTGTTTTAGAGCATTGTGGTGCAAAGGATGTCTCTGTTTATGTTTATTAAAGATATTTTTTTTAGTAGAGAAATAAGTGTTGATGTGGTGTTATTGAGATGGTCCTAAAAGGTTAGAGATGAGTGTTTTTAGTTGGAGTTGGTATGTCTAGGTGGAAGATATGTTGAGGTGATGTCAAAATATTGATAGATGTATATGGAGCAGTTTATAGGGTCAGATTGAAGGTTCCCAAATGGCAAAGGAGTATTTGAGATTTTTCAAGGAAATATTTTTGCATATAAAGGTATGTTTACCTTATTTTATCATGCTTCAGGTTATTTTGTGATATGAAGGTATGTTGAAGTCAATTTGGATATTTTTGTTAGCTCTCAAATTTCCCATTTTATGCTTAAGAGCTTATAGGTCCTAAAATGGGTTACAGGAAGTCAAGTTTCCTAATGGTGTGGAATCTCAAATCTTAGTCTAGAAGTGTGTAATGGTTGTCTCTAGGTTTACAATAAGTTTTAGAGGTGGATGTTGATTGGAAGGTGCTGTGTTGACCTTGTTTATTTTGAGATTCTAGGATTTTGGGCTTTGTTAGAAAAATGGTCTACCTTATGATTTGAGGTATGAGGCTTCTTAATATGTTGAATAGGCCAAATGGGTTGTCAAATCAAGTTTCAGAGAGGTTTAAATATTTATGGTTCTAAATTTATTTAAGTTTTTATCAAGTCAGAGGCCTAATTAGGTAGTTGGTTTGTGAAAGAAGTATGTTTCAAAAGATGAGTTAGGTGATGAAAATTAGTTTGATTGATGGGGCATATGAGAGTGATCTAGATATGAAGTTTCATGTCTTGGGGATGTGTCTAATGAAAATTATGGGATTTACAAGTTCCAAGTAGGGATATAAGGAGGCTAGACATGCCTAGTTTGAATAAGAGTGCTTGTTACTCAGTTTCTCCAAATGAGCAAAGTATGTTTCAAGGAGAGTTCACAAGCTGGTTGAGAGAATGTTTCCTATTTGGTGAGTAGCATGAAGTTTTTTTGGTGGTCCTTGTGGTAGCTTGAGAGAGAAGGCTAGTAATCATGTGTGGTGGTTCTTCATGGTGTGTAGAGATATGAAGATGATCAAAAGGTGAAACTTATCAAAAATATTTGGGGGAGTCCCTCTCAAATGTATCTTGGTAAGTTCCATTATATTTTAGTGTTTTGTGTGTTTTCTATTTATTGGTTGTTGTGCTTAGTTGAAGAAGAGTGTTGGCATGGAGCAAGAGGAAGTTGTCAAGGAAAGAAGATGTTGGCTCAAGGTAAGGGGGAGTTTGTATCATCTTTATAAGATGGTCCTTTCCTATTAATGGTATTTTTAGGTCCTCAAGATCAGTTGGTGCCCATTGTGTCATTGTGTCTAAGGGGGATAAATTTCCTATTGTAAGAGTGCTTGAAGAGAGAGAAGGTGAGTTGAATGATGTTTGTTGACATCAATGAAAAAAGGGGAGATTATTGGAGAGTTATTAGTGATGTCATGATGATTTCACAGAGGTGTCCTGGTGAGTGGATGAAGTGCTTAGATTGCCTAAGTAACAATGACAAAGTGTGTAATGTGTTTATCCTAGTGTGCTTGAAGTTAACTTGGTTGATATTTAGTTTTGACATAATTAAAGATGTTTAGGGATGAGTATGTTGATTTGATCATGTGAAAGAGGTCCTTAAGATGTTTTCTATGTTTAAAAATCTTATGTGCATAAGTGGAATTCATTTGGCAGTCCATAGTTTTCATCTAGACATTTTGGGTCTAGTGGTAGAAACTATGAGTAGGTAGTTTACTAACATCACCATTGCCATGTGTGAATGAGTTATGGGGAGTTGGCCATATGTTTGTGATCACATTAGTCCCTAGTTACTATGTGATAAATCTTAGGTCATGCACCTTAATGCAGTAAAATTTATGCAAGTGCAAATTTAACCTTCCAAGAAGTTTTTGACGTAGTTAGCTTTGTGACAAAATTTTTGAGAACCCATTTTAATGGTGATATATCTCACATGTGTGAGGGTTCTAGGAGCATATTTTTATATGGTTGGATTATCCTATGTAAGGAGATCATATGGTCCAAATTTTAAAATATGCACTTGAGTGAAACAAAATATATGGAGGTATATATTTGACCTTTCAAGAAAATAAGCAAGGTTCCCATAATAATTGATTTATACATAAGTTAAATTTCAATCAAGATTGATGGAGCACATTTAGTTCTAGATGATAGGAAGCAACAAGACGATGACAAGTGCATGATGTTTAAAACTAAGTAGAGATAAAGAATGAGATTCTTCCAAGGAAAAATGATGAGTGGGATATTATATAGATAGAAATCAATAGTGTGTATTAAAGTTAAGAGGTCAAAGTGACAACTGTTTGTCATTATTAAAGACCAAGCTATGTACAGGAGATTGATGGTGTATGATGAGTCAACATTGCAAGATTACATGCGATGAGGTCAAAGTGTTTGAGGTTTGACATTTTAACATTGGCACCTATGCATTAAAATTCAAAAAATATCAATGGTGCATAATTGATATGAGTAGTGAGGACACGAGATGTGAGAAAAGTGGTCAAAGTTTAATTGTGACCATTTACTTTTAAATATTTGAATTTAATAAGGGAAAAACTAGTCTATGGTTTTTAGACCATAAATTTTGATCTAGGACAAAAATTTTCATGATATAAAAATTAAAGATGAAGAGGAATCCATATCACATCTAATGAACTTTATTTTAATATTTGAAAGTGTGTACAGAGAGAGATATTGAGCTCCAAAGTTGAATGTGTGTTTGTGCATATTTTGCAAGTACCTTGAGAAGGGTAATTGAGCTCATTTTGATGTTGTTTTTATATGTCATGATGAATTAGCTATTTGGGAGTGTTGTAGACTCAATGAAGATGATTTGTTTGCATTATGAAAGATTGACCAATTATATTTAGTGTGAATAAAGGTTTTAAAGTTGACTATGTTTTCATTTATAATGAGTGTGTGTACAAAGAAGTGTTTGAGATAATTGTGATTTAGAAAAAGAATGTTTTTATGACTATGATCATTTAATGATGTCTAAGGGGATATAAGGAGTGGACCCATGTATTTGAAAATGATCCTTTGTTCTTGATTTGATTGAAGATGTATCAAAAAGGTAAATGGGTCTCCATATGACCTAAAAGTGATTTAGGCCTATGTGTAAGTGGATTGCACTTAAGTGTGACCCATGTGAGATGCCTTAAGGGTGAAGGCATGTATTATGGCCAAAAAGGATTATTTTAGACTTTATAATTCATTATTAATCTATATATAGTGAAATAAAATGTGCTGGTTTCTAGACTTAGATGTGAGATTTTAGAGAAGACTTGTGTGAATAGTACAAAGAAGGAAGGATAGGTAGTGTGCTTATTGGTTGAGCTAATGATTAGAACACTTTGTTGACTATGTGTATGACCTATAGGTCATGCTCCTAATATCATAGTATTTATCTTACAATTTTAGGATGTGTGAATAGGTCTGAGTGTGCATATGAGGATAGTTTGAATGAAGAAGGAAATACATTATGGCATGCCTATGTGAGAGGCCTATTTGAGATAGAGAGAGAGTTTATGTAGGAGTTAGAAAATAGATATCTATTATTAGGTGTTTAAGACATCATTTCTAAGGTAGAGGTGTTCAAAGGAGGGTCTAAAGGACTTGGTCTTCCTTAGGGGTAGTTTCTCCTTGTGAAATAGGTGTTTCACTATATACCTTTGGTCAGGAGGATATGATCAAGGTTTGTTGGTCTAAAGGAATTGATCAGTCTCTTTTTTGTAATTTATTATAATATAGTAGTCCATTTATGTTGTAGTCTTAAGAGTGGGTTTTATTCCTCATGAGGGTTTCCCACAGGAACTACATGTTATGTGTTTGATCTTGTGTATGAATTGAATGTATGAGCTCTCTTATTAATTTTGCTTTATAAAGCTGATATATACTGACTTGTTAATAGTTTAAAGGACTGAAATTGAAATTAAAATATTTGGGATCACTGATTCACCCCCTCTTAATTATTAGACCTCTAAAAAAACAACTTACAACTAATTAAAAATTTAATTGATTGAAGATAAGTGATGACAGTAACAAATTTAGTGTTAGTGGTTAGGGTTTCATTTAAGGGAAGCCTACCTAGACTGGTAGTGGGGAAAGTTAGAGAGATTGATGGTAGGGGCCTAAATTTCTTTTTGGGGAAGCTTTAAATGAATCCTCAACAGTCTTAGATTGATGGATAGGAGAATAAGGTTGTTTCAATGGAAAAGTAGATAGTGGAATTTGATGGGCTATAAGGTGGCATATTAGGTCAATATTTATTTTTGGAAAGGGAATATGTTTCCTTGTAAGAGCATTTTTTATGCTTCAAATATGTTAAGGTCATCACTTCCTTTTCTTCTAATTTTGATGGGTTGATCTAGGTGCAACTATCGGGGGATTGGCTATGGAGTTTAAGAGTAAATCATTCACTAAAATGGGTGCTGCAATATTTGCCAAAAAATGAACAAGATTTAGAGTATAAGGGTAAGAAAATCAAGATGGAATATGAGTGGTAGTTTTTAAAAATGACATAGCGAATATCAACATCAAGGAATACAATTTACATATCTAAAGATATAGAGGATAATTACAAAACATTTGACAAAATGTTTGAATGAAAAATGGATTTTGGGACAGATAGATAGGTGAACAAAATAGGGATTTGGATTATTAATGGGATGGTTAGCAATTGTTATGAAGGATTAATGGAATACAAGCTAAAAAAAATTAGAAAAATTTAGAGGTATAAAAAATAGGGTTCCAAATTCTAGTGCAATCTCTCTCAAGGAATACGGTGTGAATTTAGTTGAAATCATTAGATTTAGTGGTGGCATTAAATAAAAAATTAGAGATTTATATATATTTTCAGATCATTCACAATCTTTGGTGTATCAAGATAAATAACTCTAGGACTTTTCTTTGTTGTCAAGCTATAAAAAGGTAAGTATTCAACCATTGTTTTTAATTCTAGATTATGGGAAGGTGTTGAAGGGCCAAAATAAGCATCATCCTCCAAATCAGCATCCTTTAAGTAATAAATTAAAATGATTCCTCCAAATCAAACTTTAATAATTTTCTTCCTTTATATCACACCTACATTGTATAACAAGCAAATGAGGTTCCTTCTATGAATATGTCTAGTCAGGAAGTGGATGAATATCATCTTGCTCTATCAGAAGATACAATAATCTATAGATTTAATGGTCTTTGGCCTATAATGGAGGAATTATATTAATGGGTGTTTGATACTTAGATAAAAAATTATTAGATATCCCTTTGCTCTAAAAGTTTTTTTTTAATTCTCTTCCATGAGTAGGTATATTATTAGAGATGTTTATTAGATGGTCCCTGGTTTTGGGATAATGTAGGATTTTTCATTATGCCTTAATTTTTGGAGTTTGATCTTAACACTCTCTCAATTTCAAAGATGCCATTATGGGTTTAGCTCCCTAACTTACCCCTACATTTTTGGCATGCATATGAGGATATAGGAAATGCTTTGGGCACTTTCATTAAAGAGGACAAAGAGAGAAATGAAATAGGATTATACATATATGCATGAATTTATGTAGAGATTGATCTCAAGAAAGGATAACTAGATAAAATTGTCCTTTGATATGGTCAATATCAATGCATTAAAATTTTAGATTATGAAAATACTACTTTTAGATGTTGAAATTGTAGATTAACATGCTATTTTCATGCCACTTGCCCTCAGATACATTCTAAAGTTCCTATTAAAATATGGGTGAATCAAAATCCCCATATATGGAGTGCTTTAGATCTAGTGACAATGGCTAAAGATGTTTTTCAAATTTCAAATTTCAAGAAAAGCACAGAGTTGGGAGGGAAAAAGAAAGGTGAGAAAGTATTATTTGATGAAGGATGTGGGCCCCCTGAGGAGGCCATAGAAATAGGTTAGAATTTATCAATGAAAAATCTAGCTAGGGTAATTAATAAAGGGCATGAATCAGACAATTCTAATTTAGATAAAGAGTTGGTCTGAAACTCAATTTTTTAAATTCTGGATCTAGAAAAGTAGATTTCTTATGGTGGACTTGGATAAAGGAATGTGTCATGAGGCTAAGAATAAGGGGTAAAGGGTAGGATGAATAATCTTACAGATTATTTCCCTTCAAATTGGTGAATGAGGATGTGTTTGTTTTAATTATCTTTTTGGTGTCCTGATAGTGGTTTGTTTTTTGGTTTAGTTCTTGTTGGTACTTTATAAAAAACCTATGGTGGTTTTGAGGTGTCAATTAGTTTCTTGGATGATCCTAGTTTACCTTGGGCTCTTTTGTCTTATGGTTTTAAGTTCATGGTTTATTTGAACTTTTCTTATTTTAATAAATGGTAGGGGACCCGTCTAACCTTGATATATATAAAAAAATGAAGATGAAATGCCAAATTTTGCTAGCATGATTTAAAAAAATGTATAAGGTAACAACAAGGTTAGAATAAAACCAAGACATGAAACACAAATACAAAAAATAATGCTTGTCAAATTAAATGAAAAGGTAAAAAGACAATAATGTTACAAAGAACTTGACAAAGGTTTTTCATAAATTTGTTAAATAAATAAAATGTTATAATCATCCAAAAGGAGAATATGCTATATTATATATTAACAAAACATGTAAAAGTGCATTATCAAAATATATTAAAAGAATGCCAAAGCTAAATATTAAAATACATATACCATGTAAAATGATACCTAAAAAATTGAAGTGCCACTTAACAACAACTATAATAAAGTTTAAGTTCGATATTTTTGTGAAGAGTGAAGAAAGACAACACATTTACACTTGGCATAAAAAGTAAAAAAAGTGAAAATGCCAAACTGAAATAATGATAAGATCTAGAGCACATATATGGTGCCACTTGGGAGGAAAGGAGGAGTTATCTATACTATTAAAATCTAATTAAAAAAAGGTATAAAAATCCATACTCTAGTATTGATTAGAAGGTGCCATGTCACACATTTAAAGGAATTAAGACTTGACACACATACCAAAAGGTGTTAAATCACCAATGAAAGGAATAAAACACCAATGGAAGGAATAAGCTACTAGAAGGAAGACTTCACTTTGAAATGCCACTACACTTGGCCACGTCAAAACTATTAATAATAGTTCAATGATTTCCAAGAGAATTAACAAGTAAATACCAAGATCAAAATTTCATGCAAGATAAAGAGTAGAACATTGGTAAAGGCAAAGATGAAAACACAAAATAATGTAAATTGCCACAAATGGAATGGCCAACTAAAGACAAAGACACCATACTACATGTATTAAAATAGTTTTTTGAATGTCATATTGTAGTATTAAAATCTTAACAAAGTGCCAATGCTAGCTAGATTAATAATGGTTTTGTTGAAGCATTCCAATTGCCAAACACAAAAGTAAGAAATAAAATGCCAACATGACAACATAATGCAATAAAAAAATGATATAATAAATTTTTAAAAAATCTCAATGTAAAATGCATAAAATAAAAATATTAGAATCTCAATTCAAAAGGAAATATGACTTATTTGGAAAAACATTACTGAAAGAATTACAAAAAATGCATTATAAATGAATTTAAACCACATGGATACCAAACACATTAAGGAAAACAAATGGAAAATTATAACCACTCATAGGAATAATAAGAGAATAATAGTAAGAAAACTCCAAATAGGGATAGACTTATTTTTTCAAAATTTAATAAATAAACAGTTGATAATCTAATAAATATTGAGCATGTATAAGAGAAAGCAGTCAATGAATTTTGCAATAGCATACATTAGATTTCTAAAATTCAACTAATTTAAGGCTATTAATTGAAATGAAAACATCCTATAGTAAGTTAAAAAACTATTTAGATGCATGAAATTATAGAAGAGAAATGACATATAGATACAATAAAAAAGTTTACAAGGGTTGAAACCCTTTGCAAAAAACAATTGTCATAAAATCTCACTTCTTCACCTATGTACCGACCAAAAAACTCAAAGTTCAATATTTAAAATTAAATTGATCTAGTACCATGTTACAAATAAATGACAAGATCTTGAAAATAAATTTAAATTAAGTAAATGAGTTCACAAAAATGAGATGCCACCTTAAAGTTAAGCCATGCCAAGATAATGAAATACATGAAGTGATAAGTGGGGAAACTAAATTAGTAGAATAAAACCCCACATGAATTAAGATTAAGTACTTAAACAACATTATTTGATATTACAATCTTCATGAATAGAGGATAATAGATGATAGAATGAGAAATAAGAATGATGTTTAAGAGATAAAATATCTTAAGTTGTATAATGAGAGATGAGAGAGCTCTTTAAATAGACCTAGTGAGATAAACAAAGTTACTAAGAAACTTTATCATAGTTTTGCACAACCTTCTTAGTATGTGCCTAGAGTCACTAATCCCCATAAGGTGAGGGGAAAGTGTGTGAAAAGTGTAGAAGAGTTATATATGACATGTAACTCCAATATATCATTCAAAAGGGAAAAAAATATTGTGACACCTCATAAACTTGGAATATGTGAATTATAAATTCACATAATAAGACTGACACAACTTAGGTATATTTAATATACATAAAATAAAGATGAATCCAAAATATAATTGATACCAACTAAAGGTCATGAGTTGGATATTTTTATTCATAATTATTGATATTTTGGGACTAAAAAAATATCACATGGTTATTCTACAAGAGAAATACCTATAAGGCAAATTTAAAAACATATGTGCATACCAAGAAATCTTCTTCTAGATTAAGTATATTTAAAATTGGTGCACTAGTTAGACTTGATTTTAGTTTTCAAATTGCCTATTTTCATTTATATAACAAAAAAAATCCTTCCCTTTTTATTACAAGAAAATAATTGGATCCACTATCTAAGAGAAAAATTGAACAAAATGGTGATAATACCCCATTAAACCCATGTGAAACTGCACACTTATTTCATATTGATGGGTATTGGCCACTTTATGATAGCTATAAGATTTGATGGGTTTACATAAATCCTTTCAATACAAATGATGTGACCAAGGTAAGTACTTTTGTTTGATGTAAGACACACTTATTAAGGTTGGAATACAACTTATCTTCACACAAATATACAAAACTTAATGCAAGTGCTCTTCATGTTCTTCTTTATATATTAAATAGAGAAATAATTCATTGAGGAAGACTAAAAAATATATGTAAATTAAATACTAAACAAAATATTCATGAGACTCATGAATATTGTAGGGAATTGCACAAACTGAATGAGACCAGTGTGAAATCACAATGCTTTTATCGATAACTAAAGTAGTTTTGTGAATATTTGATTCAACTATTCTTAATTGATGATATCGTAGCTTGAAAGATTTTTTAAAAATATCCAACTACTTACATTTAAAATCCAAACTAATAATTATTAGTTTTAATACTTTAATTAAGGGTTTATACTTTGAAACACATGATTTTGTTATAAAGGAGAGGTCATTTTCCAATTTAAGCATTTAGGGTAAATTTTGAGATAAACTTGTCCAAACAAGGTTTATAATGTAATCATGACCGATTAATATATAATCTCATAAGATAAGTTTGTTTCATAACCCATAATCAAAAGGTGGCATGTCCTAAGAGACCCATAATCATAGTAAATCCTCCCAAGATATAGTGTGATAATAACTCCAACACATCACAAGGATGAAAACCAATACAAGAAAACATTATCATCAAAGTGGAATATCAACTCCAACCATAGTCATATAACCAAGAAACATAAAATTATGTTTTAGGGATATATTATAAATCAAGACAAAATGCCACACCATCACATGGTCTATCACAAACAAAGAAGGTAACAAATTATGTGTGAGGAGAGAGAAGTCAATACAAAACTTAAATAACCACAAGTAAAACACTATGATACTTACACCTAAGCAATACAACACCATGTTTTAAGGGAATAACAAGCATACCCTTAGCTAAGATCCTAACAAGCTCACCTTAAAACAATCATAGTACGACATCAAATTTTAGGGGCCATATTAGCTCACACTAAAACAACATAAAATAACACCTTAGTTAGAGGACCATAGAGCACACCTAAGTAAGGTCCTAAGGGTATTGAAATATAATACCTTAGTTAGGGTCCCATAGTTTACACCCTAGATAAGGTCATATGGAACTTATATTAAAAAAATGGATAAAAATAAGTGTCATGATAATCTAAATTAGAATAAAATGTTACCAACACCATAACCATAAATTTATAAGAGTCAACCATTTGCCATAAAACCATTACCCACATCTCATTGCCCAAAACCATCAACCAACCAAGAATACTCCTCTAAGCCATGCTCATAATAAATCCATCCATCTTTTAATAAATTAAGATAAAATAATCACCCTATGTACCCAAATGAATAAAAAAGGCTATGGATAATGACCCATCCACACAAGTCTCATTTGTGGCCCCTTATGATTGTTCCATATGCTATAATTAGTAGATAACCCTCACTTGATACTTCCCATACTTGCACAAAGGTAATAAAAAGGTAGGACAGCCCAATGGGGATAAATGTGTACACTATGAACATTTAAGAACAAAATTATTGAATTAAAGAGAAAGATTCTAAAAATTAGTATGTAAGGTCAATATAGGAGATGGATAAATAGCCCAAAAATCAGCCAAATCTAAAATCCATCAAAAATTAACTTGATTTTTTTTGGAATTTAAAAAATACCATAATTTACATCAATGGAGAATTACACATTTTAACACAAATTAAAACATAGTATGCACATTATGGCTTCAAGAAAGACATCAAATGGGGGAGGGATCTAAAGAACCAAGTAATTATGTGATAATCACTCCTCCATTAATTATTGAAGGTAAGATAAACTATTTCACATCTACACCACACATAACCTCTTCAAACACCATAGTGTCAAACCCTTCACAACTTTATATCATCATAATCAATGTTAGCATCACCTCATTGTGAGCATATCAATATCAAAAAAACTTCACCACCATAATCCCTCCTAAGACAAAAAAAGTGTATAATAATTATAATTATCCATATTACCCCATCAAGGATGTCCAAAGGGAATACAACACAAATAATAGTTGACATTTATGCAAGGAATAAATGCATAATCAACATGACATGATATTCATAATCTAGTATATTTACACAAAGTAGGGATAATTTCTAAGAGATGGGTTTCTTACAGGTAATAAAACCTCGTGTAGATTTCACAACACACCCCACTCTTTCACATAAGGTACACCAATTTATATATTACATAGAGCTCCTAATATTTAAACCCAAGCTTTGATACCAAGATATCACGCGTTAATTTTAAATGCCTAGAAGTCACTAGTTTTTTGTTTCTATTATTATATTATTTATATT